>PVKH010005286.1:0-22296 GCA_004027955.1 Chaetophractus vellerosus
TCTTGTTTCCAGTGTCAACAATCTACCCCTGGATAGGGATGGCAGTTTTCAGAGTAAGCAGACACTAATGGGTTAAGCTTACTATTTGCAGCAGGGTGTGGTATGCTGCACACAGTTGCTTTTTTATTATTATTAAGGGGCTATATTGTAATTTGGCCCCTTTTACAATTGTGATTATAACCCCAGGGGTACTAGTTTAGAATGTTGCCTCTGCCACAATTTTTATTTAAAGCTAATGTTGATGCTGACTTCATCTAATTTACAGAGTAAGTCAAGGTTTATCCCCCTTACTGTTTGAGCCTGTGTTATTGTTTCAAAAGCAGCCTGCTGGGAGGCAGGGTTCTTATTTCCATGCACACCTTTTTCTGATTAACACATACAGTGATTTCAAGATCTGAGTTAAATGAGGGATGAAGGGTTTTCAGTACCCCAACAACTCCAGAAAGGTTATTAATTGTTTTGGAGTTTGTAATATGGGAAAACGTGCTTTAACAGCACTTGAGAGTGACAAAGCAGCAAGGGCTTTGCAGTTTGTTATAATTGTTTGCCTAATTCAGGCTTTTAAGATAAGATACCATCATCTCTGGTTTTTCTTTTAGTTCTACAAAAGGAATTATTGGTTAATATAATATTATTAATATAACAAAACAGGGTTATAGCTACAGGTTTTTACCCTTGCAGCCAGATTCTTTGTCAGCAGGCTAAGACAGATGTTTGGGGTATGTACACAGCCTCGGGGAAGCACTGCAAAATCCATCATTGGCTGTTTTACATGAAGATGAATGCAGGCTGGTTTGACTTGCCTGAAGAGATACTAAAGAAAGCTTTAGCAAGTTTTAAAACAAAGTGATAGTGACATAATTGGCAACAAACTAGCAATATTTGGGACTGCTGCATAAAGCAGTAGTGTTATTTTAATTTATGATAAGAGATTATTTCTGTGACACTTTCTATTTTTTCCCAAGGTGAAAGAGTTTGAAACAGTAATAGTTTGAAATAAAAAGATACTATTCAGGATTTGATTTTAAGAAAGCAAAATGTTAAAAGTTGTCAAGTTTGAACATTATGGTATTTTTAAACAGGCAAGGAAATGATAAGGTTAAAGTACAAGAAGCTATTTTAATAAAACAGACTTTTTTTGTACACTGATTAGTCAGGAGAAAAACTCTTTGTACCAATGATTTAAGAAACTTTGAGAAAGAACAAACTTTTAACTTTGCATCAGTATACTATTTGATAGACCCATCAAATCTTACTCAACATTAACCACAAAAATTCATTTTCTGTGTACCTTCTGCAGTTTTTGTATTTATTCAGGTTTTGTCCCACATTTTATTCTTCCTTAATAACCACCCATTTTATCTTAGGACAAAATTACTTTTTGTCCCCTTAATAATGAAAATACATTCTATATATCTCCCATACTTAAGTTACTAACACGGCTTTGGAAACTGTTTCAAAGCTAACCTCTTACAACAAACAATTACCATCAAAATTAAACAAACTTGTCAGATTAATGATTTGATTTTGTTATACCTATTTTTTATCATTTCAATTTAATATCCACATTTATTTATTAATATAAGCACTTATTGAATTTTTGTCCATTTAAATAGAGATTTTTAAATAATTTACATTTGTCAATTTAGTATTACCATCCAGAGGTATCAAAATATACACTGAACAAACAGACATACACAAAAAGAATTAAGACACACTAATGGAAACATAAAGCTTGTCAACTTGGCTCATAATTCTTACATTTTTGGTATGACTGTTTTTAAGCTTTCCATTATTTCACATCTCTGATTTTACTGCTTTTAAGATTTTTTCTGGAATCAGTGTTGCTTGTAATATGCAAATTTTATTTTGGAAACACTTTTATTAGTAATCAGCAACCAGTTAGAAACACTTGAGCAGTATAAATGCAGTTAAGCATTAATTCAGCATTTCAGATAGACAGACATTTAATACATGTATTTTGAATTATGACTATTTAGGAGTACACTTAGACTTAACATTCAGGAGTAAGCTAAAGGCTTACTTGTAAGACATGAGTAATTGTAGGTTTGATACTTTGCAGGGCATCAAGAGGGATAGGATATTAGAGTTTGAATGGGATGTGGGTAGGATTTTTTTATTGAACTGTGACTGGTTTGTGATGGGCAGCAATGGTAGGAATTTCAGTGTCTCAGATTTTTGGATTGACAGAGGTTGCCAGGAAAGAGAGCAGAGGAGGGAGTGAGTGAGTAAACAGGTGGCTTTTTTAGTGAGTATGGCAAAAAAGGGGTTCAAAGGGGTTGTGAAACTATTTCGTTGAGATTGAGCAGTGAGTTAAGGTTTTGGGGAATTTGGGAAGGGCAGAGTAAGTGGTTTCTATATTAATAAGAAATGAAATTGGCTTACCTGCCACCATTAGAGTTACCTGAGGTTCTGCTTTGGAGATGGGTGTGGGGGCCTCTGCAGTTCCTGGGCACCTTCAGTCATCTGTTGCCAGTCCCAGAAGGTCTGGGGGGTTGAAGCTGGGGATTGGGTCTGACAGGGAACTGATGCTCTTTTGCCTTGAGAGGCCTGGGGGCAATTGGACTTCCAGTGGATTCCCTGCTTGCACAGTGGGCACAGCTGCAGAGGAGGTTGTAGATTTGGTTCATGGGGTGCTGATGGGATGTATAGTGGTGGAGAGGTGATCAGAGTGGTTGAAATCAGAGGAGGATGTTTTTGTACATGGGAGTGGGCCCAGCTGCAGAGAAGGAGGATTTGGTAGGTAGTGCAGGTTTGGAAGATGGAGGGATGGTTACGGGGAAAGAAGAAAGCCTGAATGTAGGGAACCTTGGACCACTTGCCATTGCATTGGATA
Organism: Chaetophractus vellerosus; assembly: GCA_004027955.1. NCBI lineage: Eukaryota > Metazoa > Chordata > Mammalia > Cingulata > Chlamyphoridae > Chaetophractus > Chaetophractus vellerosus. The sequence continues at coordinate 2,858 of PVKH010005286.1, forward strand.
ATGTTCTCAAGGTCCTGGAGAACTTGAATGTCAAAAGTGCCGTGCTCTGGCCATTGACTTTTGTTGTTTAATTTATATTAATGCCAAATAGTGGTAGAGTGAAAAATGAGCTGCTTCAGTTTGATTTTCCCTCTGGGGTAGAGAGTTTTAAGGTTGCAGAGAAGACACCCCAAAGGGGCTTCATTAGGAGAAAGTGATTGTGAGTTTCCCATGGTTGGTTAGGTGTGGGTGATTTCAGAGACCTTTCAGGTATGAGGGTGTGGAAAGAAAGAAACAAGCGTCCTCAAATCTTTCATTTCCAGACAGGTGAGGGGCCAGAGGGCAGGTGACCAAACCTGGAACCAGGTATCCCTAGAGCCTGGAAGGTCAGGTGAAGGCCAGTAATGGCTGGTTATGAAACTTGGGACCGGTAGTCCCAGTGCCAAGAAGATCAGGCTATGGGGACAGTTCCATGATGCTGGAGAGGATAACTGACCTAGTGCTAAGATTTCTAGGCAGAGGAAAAATGGACAGGATCCTCTGGAGAGGTTCTGAGATTCACCCAAAGAGTAATCTGTGTCCAGTGTTGGATGGAAAAGCTGCAGTGGCAAGGTGGAGGATCACTATAGATTTGATCTGTCTCAACAAAGCCCCATGGGTTTTGGCACCAAATGTTAGATTCCAGTTCAATGAGGCTCAGAGACAGACCAAGATTCTGACAGGAGTTTATTAGGTTGCCAGCATGGTGGGGGTCCTAAGTGAAACTTCAGCCTGCCTGCATGGCGGGGGTCTGAAGAGAGACTTCAGCCTGTTTGACTGAGCTGGGGAGTACTTCCTGAACTGGCAGACTTGGGCAGGGTTTAAGAAGGGCACGAAGATATGGGGTGGAAAAGTACCATGCTTGCTGTTCTCAGGGCAGGGAGTGACTTTCTGAGGCCTGCCTTATCGTTGGGCTAGAGAATGTTCTGTGATTCAGCGGGGATGTGAAAAGAGCTGGCGCTGGAATGTAGCAGTCTGCGTTTGGACACATAGCTTGAGCTCAGGGTCAATAAGTTGCAATCTAACACTCATATTTTAAAAAAGGTGAATGTAATCATCTAGATTTCACCTTTGTGTATTAGGATTTTATTTTATTCCAACTTCCTAAATTAAAATATGTGATACTTAATTTCTGTGACATAGCAAATGAACTAATTTATAATGTAGAGGCCTATAAGGCAAATAGGAACGCAAGAGTCCAGAACTAAAATAGTCCTAAATAAATGTTCCCAACTATTTGCTCGTGAACCAAGACAAAAATCCACATAATAACTAATACATCTTTAATTTCATAATAAAGTTTTGTGCAAAGATAATCAATTCATCTATTATTGAAAGAAAGCCACTTATTTAAATAAAGTTGTCAAACAATCAATATTCCTATTCTTCTAGGTGAGACTAGAGCATATGGAAAATTGGGCAGGTCCAAATGTTTCTTATAATGCAAATGAATATTCTCTTACATTTCTCTCCCCTCCCCTGTCTAATATCTTGATAAGTAAATACTACTACATAGCCACTAAAATAAGCTAGAGAAATTAAAACCCTCATGGTCAAATTTGGTTCTTTAAAACTGGTTGTCATGAAACCTGGGGAGAAACTGAAAGAGTATAATGAAGGGAAAAGGTGCCTCTGTTTGTATGTCTCTGAGTGTTTTGAATGTGTGTGTGTGTGTGTGTGTGTGTGTGGTTTGTCTGCCACAGTACATTTTGAACTTCTTGAGGGCAGAGAAGATATTTCATTCTCTCTAAACTCCAAAACCCTATCAACTCAACCTACTTTACAATCCATTGATACTGCAAGTTATCCATCCCCTCTCTAGCCAGTACAGTCTAAATTTCATGGTCCAGTGTTGTAATTATTTACTTGCACACTCATAATGCTCACTTGCTCTTCACCTTGTAAGTGGTTCTATCTAGAAAATCCTTACACTGTTTGAGATCAACTATCTATAATCTATTTTTCTACTGATGCAGACATAGGTTGGGGAAAACCAAAGATGCTGAAGATAGATTTCTTCATCAATTCATAACAACCACCCAAAGGGGCTCTTAGTCCTGTCTAGCAGCCTTACTCCAGCCTCAATGGCCTCTCTGCAGCTCCACAGTTCACCAGTATGTTCCTTCCTCAGGGCCCTGCCCACCTCTCAGTCCGTCTAAGATGCCCGTCTTCCAGGCGTCCGCCTGGCTCACACCTTCACTTTGCTGAAAGGCCATCTTTACAAGTAATTCTTTTCTTATAAACATACCTCAAAGGTTTCCCCCTCCACTGTCCTATCACACATAGCCCCCTTTACTGATTTATTTTTTCCATTTCACCTTCTATGTGATAACCTATTGACATCCCTGCCCCTGCTGCTTTTCTTCAGCCCCTCTAGAAGGTGAGCTCCAGAAAGGAGATGGTTCTATTTTAGTCACTGCAATATGCTGAGAACTGAGACTAGTGAAGCTGTCACTGTTAGACAGTCAACTAATTGATGACTGAAAGAACCACTCTTTAATCTTTGAATCTTGAATTCCTAAAATGTTCCTGGCTCTATTTTACAAACAAATATTTTTGCTGAATTAACAATAGTATATTGTGTCTTTTCTCCTTACTGATGATTCTTATACTTATTTTACATACTAATTTCTAAATTTAGTGCATAACATGCCCCCTCTCCCAAGTTCACACTTTTTGAACAGTTTTATGGCTGGGTGATTATAGGAATTTCTTTCATTTTATCCATCACACTACATTTTCTTTAATTAAATTTCATTTTTCTCCTTTAATTTTATTTTTGGAAACTTCTTAAGTGGCAATATAATTATGAATTCACTTGAATAAATAAAAATAATAATAATTCCTCTAGTATTGATTTCTAGCATCATTACATTGCTGTAAAGATAATACATTGTCTAATTTGAATATTTTTTAATTTTTGAGAATTGTTTTGTGACAGGTCTTGATGGTTTATAATATTGTTTGTGTCCTCTATTTCCTTAATAATCTTCTATCCAGATATTCTATCAATTTTTGAAAGTAATATATTGAATGTCCAACAATTAACATGGGACCATCTCTTCTTCTTTGAAAATTTGTCATTGTTTGGGTCATATATTTTGGACTGTTGTTACATGCATAGATATATTTGTAATTGTTATACCTTCCTGTTAAAATTAACCCCTTCATCCTTTTTGTGCTGTTAGCATTTTCAACTTGAAACCTACTTTATCTGATGTTCGGGTAGCTATCTTTATTAGTCAGGGTTCTCTAGAGTGTGTGGATATGTATATACATTTATACATACACATGTGTGTGTATAAATAATGAGACTCGTATTATAAGCATTATTCATGCAACTATTGTGATTAGCAAGTCTGAATTCTGTAGGGCAGGCCAGAGGCTGGAAACTCCAATAATGTGATGCTGAAGTTGAAACTGACTTTTTCATGGAGAACTGGCTGACTGACACCAAAAAGAAATTCTTTCTTCCTTCTAAAATGCTCAGTTCTGGCTTTTAAGAACTTGAAGTGATTGGATGAGGAGACCCCCTACATTGCTGAGGGCATTCTCTTTTATTGATCATAAAGGCATTCAGTAATCTGCTGTACATGCCATCAACTGTCTGTAGATGCAATTGTGTATCTGAAATATCCTCACGGTAATAATCAGACCTGTTCTTGATTGGCCAAACAACGAAACACTATAACCTAGCCAAGTGGAAACATGAAATTAACCATCTATCATCCCAATATCTTTTGGTTACATGGAACATTTTTTCCATCCTATCACATTCAATCTATTTGTTTCTTTGAAATTAAGGTGAGTCTATTGTCAACGTCATATAGTCTGGTTTTTCATCCATTCCGCCAATCTCTGCCTTTTGAATGGAGAGTTTCAACCATTTGTATTTAAATAACATCTGATATTGCAGGACATTTCAGGGCATTGCAAGACATATCTGCCATTTTGTATTTTGGTGTTTGTGAGCCTTATTCATTTTTGTCCCCCATTTCTTCCTTTACTGCCTCTTTTTGAATTTAGTTGTTCTTTTGTGGTAAACTGTAAAGAATCCTTTCTCTTTTCCTTCTTTGAAGATCTTTTACATATTTCATTTGAATTTCAGTGGAACTTATATCCTAAACTTTAAGAAACTTGTTTAATTGTATAAAAATTTAACTTCAATGGCATACACAAACTAGGTTGCTATAATTCCCCACCCTTTACCCTTTATGTAATTCTTGTCACAATTTACATCTTTATATATTGTGTGTTCAAAACCATAGATTTTTCACTTGTTTTGCTTTTGCACTGAAATTCTGTAAGAAGTCAAAAGTGGAGTTACAAACTGAAATCGTACTAGTACTAGCAATTATATATACCCATGCTGTTACCTTTATTTTCCTTTAATATGAAATTTTGTGGGTGACATTTTCTCTGGGGTATCTTCCTTATTTCATCACAATCACTATACTCACTTAGGCTGATTATTTCCCTTTCACATAGTTCTTCTGGATGTATATACGCATTCTCTGTGTCAGAAACAACGTTAATTTTCCCACAGTCAGCTATTTCTGTTGTAACTCCATTTACATTCCATTTGATTCATATTGAAGAAAATTTACTTTGTGTTTTATATTCTTCATACTCTTATCACTATAGATCCTGAAAAAGCTTAGTGCTTTTTCTCAATGCTGATGTCATTTTAGACTATTACATCCAATTTCACTCTCAGCTTTATCACTTCTTGTTTCATAGCTGTACTTTCATTTTACTGGTTAATACCATATTTTAAATACCTAATTTTGTGAAAGTTCACATGGATTTATCCCTAGGAAACAAGGACGTAGCAAACCATACATTTTGCTGCCTGGGCACAAACTGATTAGTAGATGTACTTGAACCAATCAATGGAATACTATGAAAGACATGATCTGTTTTGTTACTGAACATGATGTACACTGTAATTTATGTGGTAATTTATGGAATGAAGAACTAGCAGCAAATTTGTACCTTAAACATTTCTAAGAGTTAAAATACCATGGAAATTGAACTTTGAATCATATTATAGGCAGATTGGTGGTATTTAACTGAACCGTGGTAGCTGAAATTTGTACATATATCAGTCATGCAAAGAAAAGACTGTCTCTGTGTAAATGTGTGTGTACATATATACATTTATATAAAAACATTGATGCCACATTCTAATAAATCCTGCTGTAGAATTTGTGAAAGCCAATGCCTTTAGCTTAACAGGAAAGTAAATGAAGTAATGAAGATGCACTGATTTTTAAAGTCACAAAGCAACCTTTATTTTCACTACAAGAGACAATACTTATCTTCACTTACACACTGACACACACACATACACATTTTTTCTCCATTCTGTATATCATTGCCAATGCCTCCATATGCTAAAAAAATTAGAAAAAAGAAAGAGTTGATATAGATCAATATAAAAGCCTGAGATATCTGGCTTCTCAGAAAAGTCAAAAATTTGGGAGAATTAAATCATGTGTCGGAAGTGAGATCATGGCAACTGTATTATATGAAACCAATTGAAAACTGAATGCCTGTACTCTGAGATAAAACCAGGGACTCATGTATCATATTATATAATGTATAAAAGAAGGCACTTCATAACCTGCTTAATTTTTAGCCCTTTTTACACTAAAATTATCTAATATGACTTTTAGTGTGAAAAAATGCAATCTTCATAAGAGCAGAACCATTAGGGATTTTAAAAATTTCAATGCCAGTCATTTCATGTGAGTGCTCTTTTCATTTTTGTAAGAATCAAGCAGCAGAGGAAATCAATCTCTCCATAAAACTTAATATATTTTTTTTTTAAAAAAAACTTTCTCTTTAAGGGAGACAATTAACAGGTATCGAATACTTTTCATATGGCAATCACTTTACTTATGGCATCTCCTTAAATTTAGGGCTTTTATTAGCCCCCAAATCTAAATATTAGGAACCTGATGTTACCATCAGTAAAGTAACTTTTCTGAGGGGCCTATGATTCAGAGCAATCAGACAGTCTTTTACACTCTTGAATTGAGCACTTCTATTTAGTTAAATCTTTAGAATCTGGAACACATGGAAATTAGAAATTTTTAAGAGAAGAAGACACATTAAATAATGTTAGATTAGTTATTATTGAAGAATTGCTTAGTTATTTTTATGACACTTTTTAAAGTATTACACTTTTATTTTATGGAATGATTCTGGTTGCAAACTTGTTAAAAGAAAGGTATAAATAGGACCATGTAAATACTTATTGTCTTCAGAGCTGAATAATTTAATTGTATTATTTTCATCCAGTGCATTGGATATTCAATGACCACAAAATGAATCATATATATCTATGTTAAAGTAGTTGCGTACACATAGTAACAGCCTACCAATGTAAAAATATAGAATTCATGTCAGTTTTTAGGATAATTTTCAATTATTAAATGTACATTTACAGAGCATATCACTCCACTTACTCACTAAGCCCCAGGTGGTGGTAAATCAGAGATCACCTGGCAGTGTAATTCAATGTCGAGGCAGATAGTTTCAGAGAGCATTTTAGATATAGGGAAAGAGGGTAATTCAAAAGAAAACAAATTCTGGCTATGGGAAGATCTGTATTGCCAGAGCAACAGACAGACGTTAGGGTATGCTGTCAGGAGAGGGGAAAGGAAAGGGGAGCAAAGCATGAGCTTGCTTATGTAGCTGTAAAAACCAATCTGCCGAGAAAGAGCAAAACTACCTCTTTGATTTGAAGTTAATGCAGACTATTCAACCTATTTTTAAAATAATTTTCCTTATACACTTTTGGTTAAATTAGGTAGACATTTTGAAGTACTTTATTTATCAGCCAATAAAAAATAATAAATTATTAATATATATTACTGGCTCTATAAACAATCCTTCCTTTTACAGTGATAATAAGGTAACTGGAGCCTCTAGTCCCAAAGCTTTGTTAACAAAGTCAGATTTGTAAGGTGAAATTGAGGAAAATTAGTGTTTCCTCATTGCCAGATCAGTTATCTCCAGAGCTACGGACAAAGAGACAGAGTCGGCTCAGAGACGGACTGATTCAGAATGAGTTCCAAATAGTTTAAGAAGACCCTATGGAGTTACTAAGCATGCAGAAGTGATGAACCGAAATGTTCCACAAGTCCTTGCAGGGAAATCACACATTGAGAGCGCAAGCCTCTGACACATTCACCAAGAAGACGAGAAGAAGGGGTCTTGCAGGCTAATGGTGAGGAAATAACTAATTCACTGAACAATATATCTTAGACACTTATGTTCTATCAATGTTTGCTTATTAAGACTGTGATAAAGTAATTTTTTGATAAATGCACTTTATTCTCTAAAAATGCATGCCTCTGTTAACATCTAAGAATAAATCTTAATTAAGGAATACTTTCATTTCCTAAACAACACCATTCATGTATTTACCAAATATTCATTCACAATATTCATTAAGTACTCACTGAGAAACACATTGAGGAAAGGCCTGGGGAGAAGCAGATTTATCAGCAATGAGGGTAGGAATCAATAGTTATTTGTAGCTTTGCTAGTTTGTATATGCATGTATTTACATGTGCAAAATTTACACATATATGTAAATTAACTATATGTCCATTGTCTAAGTGCAAAAGTGTAAATATCAAATAAATGAAATAGGCATCAACGTATAACATCAGAGCTCAAGTGAAAGATCAGACTTGAAAATATGAGTTTGAAATTCCTAAGTAGAATAGATGACACCACATAAAGGGAGTGTGAACTAATCAGAAATGGAGATATCTTTGGACATCTTAGGTATTGCAACATCAAGAAGTCAAGAGGTGGGGGCCGGCTCGATAGCCCAGTGGATAGGGCGCCGGCATACCACATGGGAGGCCCTGGGTTCGGTTCCCAGGGACCTCTCCTAGCGGGCAGACCGCCTTGAGAATGGCAAGCCGCCATGGGCGGGCCGGAGCCGCCGTGGGCAGGGCAAGAAGCTGCCACGGACATGGCAAGAGCTGCCACGGGCAGGGCAGGTCGCCCGCAGATGGAGCGCAGCCAGCCACCCGCGAATTGAAAGCCGGCCGTGAACGGACGCAGAGACCGCCCACAAGCGGGGAAAGCCACGCCTGCGCAGTGACCACTCTCGGCGCGTCGCCGCAGCGGGGGGAAGGGGAGATATGTAATAAAATAAATAAATCTTTTTAAAAAAAAAAAAAAAGAAGTCAAGAGGTGAAGGACTATCCAGTAAAGGATCAAGAAGAATCCATTGTAAGTTTGAACGAAAGCAGTTTACTTTTGAGTAACTCAAGTTTCAGGTTGTGGATTGTGTAAAATTCTTCTTAGAATCTGAGTAATATAAATTGGATAGGACTATCCATTGTGCTAGTATGAAAGAAATGAAAACCAATTTCAAGGGTCTGAGCAGACACTGGGAGGGAAATAAGTTGAAGAAAAACGTGTTTTACTATTGATAACTATCAGATTGCTTTCAAATTCCCATCCTTTCCCTTCCCAAAATTCATTTTTTTAAAAAACAAGAAAACAATAAATCTTACTTTGGTCAGTTGCAAAGCTAAGAATCTCCACAGGTCCTTACCTCTGGATATTTTGTCAGTGTCATTATGAGAGCGTATTTTTATAAGAATTATTTGTAATGTAAGTTCTGACAGAAAAAATGACATTCATATGATTCTTGTTACTAAAATCTTAGTATTTATTTGGATAGCTTTACTTTTTTCTTTTCTAATCTGAGTTCATTTTATTTGTTATTTTTGCCTTTTTGTAATTTTTAATAGGAGTGATGGAGTGTACATCCTTGATTTGTAACCAACCTTAGGGCAAAAACACTCACTCTTTCACCATTGAACATGATGTTACCTGTAGGCTTTTTTCATAGATAACTTTTTCACTCTCTTCCCAGTTTGTTAAGAGTTTCTATCATGAATGGTTGTTGAATTTTATCAAATGCTTCTCTCCCCTATGGAGATGAATAGATGGTCTACATTCTTTGTCTGTCTTTATGGGGAATTGCAATGACTGACTTTAAAAAGTACACATATTCTGCATTCCTGGGATAAATCCCACTTGGTCATGAAATATTTTCCATTTTATATATTGCTACATTAAATTTGCTAATATTTTGCTGAAGATTTTTGGGTTTGTATCTATCTTAGCAAATGTTCCATGTGCACTTGAAAAAAATGTTTGTTTTGTAGCTTTATATAGTTAATGACTACATGCTTTTACAGATTATGAGATTGATTTATCTTTAATTGGAATTCATCTATTATACCATAGAGTTCCTTTGTTTTTACTTTATGATTTTGAAGCTCTTTTACTATACTGGCACATCTCATTTGGTTGAGTTTTTCTTTTTGTACTTAGCAGATATAGTGCTTTTTACAAATTGAATGTCTGTGCCAGTGCAGTGTCAAGCAAGTCCATAGGGGCCATTTTACAAACAGTATGTGCTCACGTTGTGTCTCTGTGTCACAAAAGTACATAGTGAACCAGAAAACGCTGATGTAGAAGCTACAACAAAAAGTCTAGCTAAAATCATTGATGAAGGTGGCTACACTAAAAAAAAAAAAACAGATTTTCAATGTAGATAGACTTCTATTGGAAGAAGATTCTACCTAAAACTTACATAGCTAAAGTGAAGTCATTGTCTGACTTCAAAGCTTCAAAAGAGAGGCTGGCTCTCTTGTTATGGGCTAATGCAGCTGGTGACTTTAATTTGAAGCCAATGGTCATATACCATTCCAAATATCCTAGGGCCCTTGAAGAATTATGCAAAATCTAAGCTGCCTGTGTTCAATAAATGGAACAAGAAAGCCTGCATGACCACACATCCAATTACAACATAGATTATTAAATATTTTAAGCTGACTATTGAGAACTATTGCTCAGAAAAAAAGATGCCTTTCAAATATTTCTGCTCTTGGACAAGACATCTGCTCACCCAAATGCCCTGACGAAGGTACACAACAGGAGTAATGTTGTTTCATGCTGGCTAACACAACAGTCATTCTCCTGGATCAAAGAGTCATTTCAACCACCAAGTCTTATTATTTAAGATCTAGATATTGTGCTTACTTTGGCTGCACATATACTAAAATTGCAACTATAAAGATATTAGCATGGCCCCTGCAGAAGGATGACATGCAAATTCATGTAGCATTTCAAATCTTTTTGTAATCTAAAACTTAAAAAAAACTGAAGTTAAAAAAATGAAATGTACATTCAAAAAAATATATAAATTTTGTAATGCTATAGCTGCCATATGTAGTGATTCTTCTGATAGATCTGGGCAAAGTCATTTGAAAAACTTCTGGAAAGTTTTCACCAATCTAGATGTCGTTAAGAAAATTGATGATTAATGGGAGTAGGTAAAAGTGTCAACATTAACAGAATTTAGAAGAATTTTATCCAACCATCATGTTTGTCTTTGAGGGGTTCAATACTTTAGTAGAGGAAATAACTGCAGATGTGGTGTAAATAACAAGAGAATTACAATTAGAAATGGAGCCTGAAAAGTTAACTGAAATGATGCAATCTCATGGTAATACTAGAATTGATGAGGATTTGCTTCTTATGTGTGATTAAATAGTTTCTAAAGTGTATAATCAATGACTTTTAGTAAATCTTGGAGAAGATGCTATGGACATGGTTTAAATGACAGGCAGGCATTTAGAATATTACACTAATTTTACTTGATAAAGCAGAGGCAGGGTTGACAAGATTGATTCCAATTTTGAAAGAAGCTATACTTTGGGTAAAATAGTATCAAATAGGATTGCATGCTACAGAGAAACCTTTCATGAAGGGATGAGCCAAATGATGTGGCAAATTTCATTGTCTTCTTTTCAGAAATTGCCACCAGTACTCCAAATATCAGGAAACACCACCCTGATAAGTCAGCAGCCATCAAAATCAGTGTAAGACCTTCCATCAAGACAAAGATTAAGACTCGTTGAAGGTGCTCATGATGGTAAGCATATTTATCAATAAAATATTTTTAAGTTAAGGTATGTACATTGTTTTTTAGACATAATACTATGGCATACCTAATAAACTACAGTATAGTATAAACAACTTTATTTTACACCAGGAAAACAAAAAAATTCATAAGATTCACTTTATCATGATATTTGATATCACACAATTCTCTAATGTATCCCTGTATCTTGCACATTTAGAGTTGAAATGCCCTACTTATCAACTGACCCATTTTTCATTAGGGAATCTACTTATTTGTTTCAGGTAATATTTTTTTAAGCAAATCAATTTTATTGATACATATTGATAAAGCATACAATTTACACAAAGTGTACAATCAATGGTATTTGGTCACATTGTTGTGCATTCATCACTTCAATCATTATTAAAGCATTTTCATTATTTCAATAATAATAACAATAAACACAAAACAGAAAAACAAACAGATGAGAAAATTCCTCACCTCTCAATCTCTTTCTTTCCCCTGCAGTACATAGCTGCTATTTCTGGCTAATCTTGCACAATTATTTATTTGTTTATTAAGCAGTTTTATTGAGATATATTCACATACCATATGATCTATCTAAAGTGTATAATCAATGACTTTTAGTAAATCACAATGTTTTACAGTCATCATCTCAATGATTTTAGGACAATTTCATTACTCCAAAAAGAAAGACTATACACAACTAAACATTCTTTCCTCAGCCCTATGTAACCACTAATCTAATTTCATCTTTATAAATGATTTATATTTACATTTTCTATAAATGGAGTCATACAATATGCAGTACTCTGTGTCTCGTCTCCTTCATTTAATATAATTTTTTTGTCTTTTATTAAAATTTTGTGGTATTAACTTATATTTGCTCAGCTTCAATGAAAAATGATGTTATATATCCAATATACCCATATTAATATTTCACATAATATATTTCACATAATATATTTAGTTTATAATATGACAATCATACCATATTTGTCCATTTGTATCTGGCGTGCTTTACTCAACATTATGTCTTCCAAGTTCATCCAGGTGGTTATATGTTTCATGAGTTCTTTTTTTTTTAAGCTGTTAAAAAGTGCTTTATTGTGGAATTGTAAAATAAATAGAAAAATAGGTGGAAAGAAATTACAAATTTTTAAGAAGTGTGAAAAGCCAGATTAGATTTAATATAATCAATTATAAAAAATAAATAGTAGAGCAACGAACATTTGTAAATATAAATAATAATTCAAATATAACAAATTAATTATAACCTAATTCTAATTTTATCTTACAACTCTAACTATTGGACATAATAATCTTTAAGAAGGAAATAAATTATTGTTTTAATTCTTTAATTTCCATTTAGGCCATAATTCTTTCTATGTAATCAAATTCCTATTTGAGAATTCTTCACATCTTATTGGAATGAACTATAGCAGATAACAGTTTGCCAACTCATACTTTTATGAGGCCATAAAACTCAAAATCTTGTTCAGCAGTAGTCATGCTAAATCATTATTGATCCAGATAGACAGTTTAAATTAAAGCGTATGAATAAGAAAGGGTTAAAGAAAAATGAAGTATCCAAAAATATTTGTCTTCTCTAGCTCTCCTCAATTAAAAGCCAGTGTTTACTTTGTATTAAAAAATTACAGAATGCTGATCACAGGAACAATTTGCCAGTTGCAGTGAGTAATTATTTTTCATATACAATAATGTTGTTATTTTACCTATATCTGGTCTCCTCCAGCTCTTTTTCAGTTACTATTTTCACAGAATATCTTTTTCCAACCTTTTACTTTTAATCTGATTGTGTCCTTACTTCTGAGGTAGGTCTCTTGTGGACAACATAGAGATGGCTTATATTTTTTATATATTCTATCAGTCTGTGTCTTTTGACTGGGAAGTTCAATCCATTAGCATTCAGTGTTATTACTGTAAAGTGTTACTTATTTCATCCATTTTGTCTTTTAGCTCTTTGTTGTCATATAGTTCTTTTGTCTGTCTTTTTATCCTTCAGTTTACCCTTGCTAATAATCTTAATTTCTAAACTCTTCTCCAAATCTTTCCCCCTTGTTTTTTTTCCTTTCAGGCTGCAGTACCCCCTTTAGAATCTCTTGCAAATCTTGTCTTTTGGTAATATATTCTATCAATTTTTGTCTGTATAGACTTTAAACTCACCCTCATTTTTGAAGGACAGCTTTGCCAGATACAGAATTCTTGGCTGGCAGTTTTTCTCTTTCAGTACCTTAAATACATCATACCACTTTCTTCTCTCCTCCATGGTTTCTGGTGGGAAGCAGCCACTTAACCCCATTGAGTTTCCCTTGTACATGATGCTTTATATTTCTCTTGCTGCTTTCAGAATCCTCTCTTTTATTATTTTCTTTTTATTTTTTTTAAAAAGAAACTTTAGATTACATAAATGTTACAGAAAAATACAGGGGATTCCCCTTTGCCCCACTCCCTCCCCCTCCCATACTTTCCCACATTAAAACATCCTTCATTAGTGTGGTACATTTGTTTCAATTGATGAACCCGTACTGAAGCATTGCCACTAACCATGGATTATAGCTTACATCGTACTTTGCACTCTGTCCCACCCAATTTTGTAAGTTATGATAAAATATATAATGGCCTGTATCCACCATTGGAATGTCATGCAGGATAATTCCATTGTTCCAAACATTGCCCCCAAATTACACCTATTTTTCACTCTGCCTCCTCTCAGAACTTCTGGTGGCCACTGCATTTATATCAATGGTACAGGTTATTCTATTGCTAGAATAACAATAACTCTATAGTAGAATAATAGCAAGCCTAATTTAGTCCATTGTTCATTTCCCAATGCTGAGGATTTGGGGATGGTGATGCTCACTCTGCCTCTAACTGAGAGGGGGGCTTAGATCTCATGGGAGCAGATAGATCGAACTATCTTGCTTGCAATTGCAGACTCTCTCTGTTCCTTGGGATGGTTGTTGTCTGTCATCATCTCCTTGTTAGGAGATGATGACGGACAACAAGGAACACTCAGAGTGTTGCAACTCTGCTGAGATTCAGGGCCCAAGTGGCGCATGGAAAAACCAAAGATTTAAGTCTCTTGGATACACAGTTATCAAGTATAGTACTAACTGTAGGTTGGAAGAGAAGGGGTAGAAGAGACATGTGTAGGCAACCCAAAAAGCCTGAACCCTAGCAAATGTCGGCAGCTGTCTTGCTCCAACACATGACAGTGGACTTTGGTGAGGGAAGAACTTATGTTTTGTGGCCTGGTAACTGTAAGTGTCTACCCCAAATAAATACCCTTTGTAAAAACCAACCAATTATTGGTATATTGCAAAGGCACCCCTTTGGCTGACTAATACTTGTTGAATGGGCTTTATGCTTTCCTAAGCAAACATTACAACAATCCCTAACTTTGGACATTTGTAACATGCTGAATCCTTCTGCTCTTTTTGCAATATATTGTCATGTTTTTAGGGGGTTATTCGAAATTATGCACTTACTATAAGATCACTGCCTGCCTTTACATTTCTCTTACCTATTTCATAAATTTAACTCCCCTTGTTTTACTAGTTAGAGTAGAGAGCTCAAAGTTTACAGTCACACAATTCATGCTTAAAAAATTGCTACCTATATAATAGAACCATTCTCAACTACTTAGGTGAACCAAGACATACTCATACAATAACTAATTCATCTTTTATACCCAAGTAAGGACTTGTAAAACAATGAAATGAACAATTTGTCAATAATGAAAAGACAGTCACTTGGTTGACTGAAGTTGACTGAATGAATCCTTAATCTTGTTCTTCTAGTTAGGATGAGAACATACAGAATATTAGATAGGGACAAATTTTTTAATAATTCATATGATATTCTCTTACATTCATCACTCTTCTTGTGCTTAACATTTCAGAAATTAAATGTTACCCTGTTGTTATTAAAATAGCCAAAGTGATGAAAACGCCAATGGTTAAATTTGGTCTTTGCAGCCAGTCATGATCAAAACTGGGGAGCAACTGAGAAAGTTCATTGAGGGAAAAGGCGCTCGCCTAACATACTAAGATGGAGACACTGTTGGAAACACTGAAAGATATCAAACTAGCTGACTGTTTTTTTGAAAAAGCTGCTATGACAAATATCACATCATGGGTTGGCTTAAACAAGAATATATTGCCTGAAAGGTTTTAGAAGCCAGAAATCCCAAATCAAGGTGTGGGCAAGGCATGGTGCCCTCATAGTCTGTAATGTTCTGGTGATGGTTTACCATAATTCTTAGTTTCTCTTGATTTGCAAATGCCTGCATCACATGACGATGTCCTTGTTCTTCTCCTATGGCTGCTAATTTCTTCTAATTGCCTCTGAATTACCTCTCATTATAAGGCTTCCATTAATAAGGATTAAGACCCACCATGATTTATTTGACCACACATTAACCACTAATAATATCTCCAACTGGTCCTAGTTACAAATGGTTTCACAGCAACCAGAACGAGGGGATACTAAATTCAATCCAAAACACTGGTATTACCATAGAAAAACTTCTCTGTACCACAGCTAAACTCTAGCCAACCCACTAAAGGCAGACTCCTTATAATAATCTCTAAGTACCAAGGTAATTTATTAAATGTATTCCCACACTTTTTCCATCAAACCTTTCTTCTTCATAATTTTATATTTGGCTTTTCTTATTGACAAGAGTTCTCTCTCACTGTTGAAGCAAAGTTGTGTGCAGAAATAAGTATCTTTGAGTTATTATTTGACATTATAAAGAGACTTACACGTTATTATTTAATAATGGAATCATTACAAAGGATTTACAATGTCCTTTTATGGACATTGAAGTACTTCAAGTGTTCCATAATATCATACGACCTTGACTAAATAATCGATGTCCACAACAATATTATGAGCAATGAGCAGAGTAGTGAAGCTGAAATAAGCATACTGTGTATAAGGAGCAATTTGGTTGGAGCTGAGGAAGCTATCTGGATTCATTCATAATGAACTGAAATTAGAAATGAAGTTCAATGGAAATGATGAAGCAAGATGGAGAGGCATTCAAAGTTAGTTGCCATGGTCTATAGAACTGAGAAAGTCTTGTTGCCAAGCAGCTAAATCTAGAACTTAATAAATTGAGAGACAAAGAGGAGGAGACCTATATCTCTTATTGCCATGTGAGGTCTCAACTAAAAACCTTTATCTATTGTGGTTATGGAGATATGCAGTACAAACTATTTTGACTAGGGCCACAGATAGAAAGAATCATGGAAACCATTAATTCTACTGGTGAGTGTTTCCAGAGTTTATCTCTGTGTAAGGCTATACAGGCATGAGCATGCACATAGACACATATACATAAGAGGATTCTTTATTACTAAGTGTTCAGATGCTGGTAAGGATTTATGCTCTTTAATATTTCTAATATTAAATATTAGAATATTTAATATTTTATTTTATCTGGCTTAGAGGCACTACTTTGTGTTTCTAATGTGTTGTTTTCACAATTATGAAAACAAGGAATGAAATAAACTAAGAGGAGAGTTGGTAATTAGGTATAGGTATTAAAGAATTTGGAGTAAATTTAGGAAGAAGTTGAAAGAAATTGTAAAAGATGAAGAAGAGTCTAATTTGAACTCTCTGTACTATTATTAACCTAGTCTACATCATTACTATAAATATTATATTCTCACAGTAATATGGTCTCGGAGCCATTGCATAAAACTATGTAATAAAGAAAAAGAAAATTTAGCTCATCTTTTCTGTGGAATTCTCTGCACTTATTGACTGCTCCTAAGCTGAGGTCTTAAGGAATAAATTTTGGTAGATTTATATAGGTTAAGTAAATTTACAACAGTGTTATATTATTTTAAATAATCATATTCCATTGCAACAACCATACTCCATAACATTTACTAAAGATACATAAGAGTAGCATAGAGTATAAATCAGGATTTTAGATTTTACTCAATTTATAAATGTTCATCCTCAAAATTGTCATCTAGAGATTCTGCTTTATTCTTGTGGCTACTCTGCCCTTTGTGAAATAAAGCGCTTGTTTTTTTAACAATGGGGAAGTACCCAAGAAACCCAGGTATAAAGACTGCGGTGCTTTGATAATTATGGTAATGTTTAGTCTGAAACAAGTACTCCTCTACTAAGTGCAACCACATGGAAGATTTTAAGATAAATATAAAAGCCTGTATTAAAAATGGGTAACATAGAATAATCTTGGTGGATAATTAAAATTACCATGATTGGAAGTCGACGGTAAGAACTTTGAAAACAAAATGCAGCGTCCATTTTCAGTCTCTAACCCTACATATAATTAAGGAAATTCAGAAATCCAGAAAAGTAAGAGGCAATGTGGAAATCAAAGGATAATGAATTAAAAGCATATGAGTGTTTGATATAAATATCTCTTCACGACTTCATCATTTATGCTGTGATATCAATATATCTTCTCATAATTCTGAATGCATTTTCCTCTTTTAAGTAACCCCCTGATCATAGGGTAGGATTCGTTTTCCCAGCAGTATTCACAGTTTCTTGTATGAAATGGGAAAGCAGGTTAAATGATCAATCCAGTTTGGGTTGAAGATTTTAGTAAACAGTGGTTGAATTGATGGAGTCTAGAGCTACGCTACGTAAGGGGGAAAAAAAAGGAGAAATGACGGAATATTGAAAAAGTGAGATCAAATGTTAAGAAAAGTTGTTTGAGTCCTCTAGAAATGTGAGTACTTGTTTTGATTAATAATAAAAGTTGTGCAAACTATTTAAGGTATAAGAATTTAGGCTGATTGGGGGTGATAATAAAATACATATTTTAGTCACGGTGTGATGGCTAAAGATCTGTAAAAGTGTGTTGTAAAGGTAACATAAACTAGATGTTGAATTTCCATACACATGCTTGCTAATCAAAATCAAAATGTAGATGAAATTACAGCCAGAGAATAAATTCATACATAAGGTACCAAATTCTTTGAGGTACCTGCAGGTTCCTCAAATTCTTTGAGGTTCTTGCTTTGCAGTGTTAGTGTAAGGGTTAGAAAGAAAAGTAAAGTGATGTAATGGGATGGCAGACTTTTAGAGCATTCTTTGTTAATCAAAGAACATTGGGGCCAAGCATCTGGTGTACATGTGAAATGGGCATTCTGAGAATGGGAAGCTTCCATTCCACAGGATTTCACATTGTCGACTTGTAGGTTTTAATAACATTAAGTGTGAATAGCTTTCCAAGAAGAAGTGTGAAAAGGAGGATGATTATTGCTGTTTTGTATGAAAGGACGATTCCAGAAGTCAGTGGGAAATATTTTGAGAAACAAGAGGCCAAGGAACTTACAATCAAGACAAAAAAATTAAGCAGAAAAGAGTAAAGGGTTTAAGAGAAATAGATCCTAACCCCAACAGTAACCATACCTTGTTACAGAGAAGTATTTGAAAAATACACAAGAAAAATAATACATGAGAATGTTTTTTAATATATGTGTCCTCAGTATTATGATCAAATAACTTATCACTTCAAATTGAAATGAGGTACTATTAATATTTATGTCAAGTCAATAGGAAAATGTCAAAACTCCTGCAACAAAGAATGATGTGTTTTCTTTTCCCTTAAAACCCTTTTGTTATAAATATTTATTTTAGAAATGTTTACATATTTTTATTTTTGAAGAACAGTATGGTGAATCCATATGCACTGATTAACCAGTTTCCAATTAATTATCAACATTTGGCCCATAGTCTTTCTTTGCACACTCCCCCCCGAACTCATTCTGCTTCACCCATATATAAGAGCAAATACATTGTAGTATATTCAGTTATATCTTGAGCCAAATCCTAATTCCTTTTATCCCACACCCTTCTCTTCCTTACCAATCCTAGCTTAGTCAGAAGAATGCTTATCTGCAGCATTCTTTTTTATTTTACTTATAGTCCTGCTGCTCTGATGGCTCAGCTCTGAGAGAAGATAGGTCCCTGCAGGTCTGTGCTGCTTATGACGAGCTAAAGGGGAGGAATCAGACCAGCTGTGCCTGCAGCCTGCCCTCTTCTGCTCTCTCCATGGACCCTATCATGGTGGCTCTATAATGGCTGGGGGTGAGGCCCTGTGGCATGTGAGGGTCACTCTCCTGCTGCTCGGGCTGGAGATGTCCCTGTTCCTCTCGGCGTGGTCCCTGGATGAGCACTCCCAGCACCACAGCCCCCCAGAAGTGGTGACTCCCTTGAGGGTAAGTGGCACTGGTGAAAGTATGAAGGCTTCAGGCTGGCTCTCCTACAGCCTGCACTTTGGGGGCCAGAGACACATTGTCCACATGAAGGTCAAGAAGAGCTTTCTGGCCAGAAACCTCCCAGTGTTCACTTACACGGACCAGGGTGCTCTCCTTGAGGACCAGCCTTTTATTCCAAGTGACTGCTACTATCATGGTTATGTGGAGGGGGA
>PVKH010005287.1:0-22297 GCA_004027955.1 Chaetophractus vellerosus
AGCCAGTCACCTGATAGTTTGCAGAATAGAACAGCTGAGCCTTATGCCAGCCTACAGCTGAGATAGGAAAAAGCTGTAAGAGCCTTAAGAGGAAAGAGGAAGGCTGAACTCTCGCAGCCATCTTGCTTCAACACGTGGCAACAGAGTTTGGTAAGGAAGTAACCTTGAACTGGACTCTTTAGGACCTTGGGACTGTAAGCTTTTACCCCAAATAAATACCCTTTATAAAAGCCAACAGATTTCTGGTACTTTGCATCAGCACCCCTTTGGCGAATATACAAATCAAAAGAGTCCCAGAGTCCCTGAGGTCTAATTCTGAAAAGAAATCATGTATGGACATATGCTCTTTTTAAAGATCTTTTTTCAGGAAAATTAAAATTCTAAGTAAATTTTAATTATGTATATAGTCATTTGTTTTAATGCTTTTCCCTACAGGGTTAATGTCTTGCTCTTAAGAGACTTTTTTCCAATGTAATTACACACATTATACCATTCTTTTACATCTATATATATCTATCTCCATCTAGCCACACAACTATATACTTATCTACCTTAATTTTTTGGATTTAAAACAAATGTTGTTCACTGTTAAAAATAAATAAATTAGGAAAGCAGAAAGGTATACACAAATGCTTTTAAACAAGAGAAGTAGCAATAAAAATACCTTTTATCACATAAGCGTGGTTCTGATCTTTGAAACTTTGCATCTCTTAGACTAAGTCTTCCTCAGAGGATGATGGGTCCCTGCACGTATAGGTCTGATCCCAGTCCCATTCCCATCCACAGTGAGTCTCCCCAGATGAAGTGTCACTACTCTAACTTCTCAGCCTGAATCTCCAAGTTGTGAAACTGCCTTGAGGCACAGAGGCTCCCAAAACAAGACCTGAGGCAGAAACCACACAGCCAAGAGGCTCATCATAAATGGACATGAGAGGAGTAACAGGTATTTTTCTATGTTTGCAGAACACGTAAAAGTATAAACAGCACTAATGAAACTGTTGCAAGTTGAGGTGTTTCTCTAAGGCTGCTTTAGGAGCACTTGATCTTGTGCTTGGTGTGAAGGTGAGGCGTGTTCTTGGCTCTAGCACTGAGCTGGGCCTGGGCCAGGCCATAGGGGCAGAGTGCTCTGGCTGACTGGATATAATCTGGAGCCATTACAATGTATTGTATGTAGGACACTACTGTGGGGGTCTTAATATGCAGAATTTTGCATAGCATGAATGCTAATCATTTTTACGATGATGCTATTCATATAATATGTAATACTTGCTAAACAAAATTATGAAACATAATTACTGCTCAGACACAGTTGCTGCTTTCAGTCCTCAAAAACCCAGTCATTTAAAATTGTGTTTTCTTTAAATAAATGGCAACAATCCCCGCTAAAGACTATGCGCCTAGATAATTTCCTTTTCAAAAAAGGAGGCTTTTTATCTTTAGTGAGTGACAAAACATCCTTTATGAAAGGTTTATAACTCAGCCATTTAAATTCGCTTCAGGCTGAAATTTGGCATGCAACTTCTCATCCTGGGAGCACAGTTTTTATTTTACTAAATTTTAGGGAAATTGTTTTGGCTGGTTTTTAGTCACAGGGAAGCAAAGGGGCTAGCTCCTCCCTCTATTTTCAGCTAGATAATGACAGAGCCGTAATTATATACCATCTCTCTGCTTGCCTCTCACAACAGGCTGAGGTAACATGGAGCACGCCTGAATAAACGTACATGTGTTCACACGTATACAACGTAAGGGTGTGCAAACACACACAGAAAGACTGGTAAGAAAGTTCCCTTTCATTCTGCCTCTAGTTGAACCGAAGAGCAAATCTATGGGTTCAGAGTCACAAAGTGATGCCCTTTTATTGCTCCCCAAGGAGCAGGTCATAGCAAGACAATTTCTTCCCTCTGGCAAGAGTATAAATTAGGCAGGTGAAGAAAAGAATGAATGAAAAACTGAGTGCTA
This sequence comes from Chaetophractus vellerosus, assembly GCA_004027955.1. Taxonomy (NCBI): domain Eukaryota; kingdom Metazoa; phylum Chordata; class Mammalia; order Cingulata; family Chlamyphoridae; genus Chaetophractus; species Chaetophractus vellerosus. The sequence continues at coordinate 1,960 of PVKH010005287.1, forward strand.
TATACTTTCACTGATTTTTAGAAGGTATTTAAACAGATTTTATCAGTTTCATCAATTTGTGAGGAGAAGGTGGTAAAAGAAATCAAAGTCAGAAAACACCCTGAAAACAGGGCTTGCATTTCAATTTGCCACCAAAGTGATTATGAGAAGTTTCCTGGGAAGTGTAAACTGACTTGTCAAATGAAAGAAAAACAGAGCAGCTGATGGTTGCTGAGCTCAGAGCTCATGTGGTGAGAATGTAACTTTAATTGTAAAGCTCCCCTCCTCAGATAAACATACCTTATGAGGAATTTTTAAAACAAACAAAATGCATATCCTGAGTGCTGAAATACCATAAATCAAGGTTAAGGGACAGTGTAGTTCTAACAAATATAGTGACAGGTTAAGATCAAGGGATGCCTTGACATTCTCCTCAAAAAGGTCAATCTAACTGGTCTGCAATGTAAAAATGAAGAGCCTGCCATCATTGCCATGGCGAAAGGTCAGACACCAGCCGATTGGTGATAGAATTATCAAATTAACCAATCGATGTGTGTGAGTAATAGATGTAAGCAATCCTCTGGGAGGGCCACAGGGCAAATGCCAGCTCATCAATAACACATTGCCTTGGACAGGAAACTCCTTGCTTCAATCCGTGTCCCTTCCATTAACAAGAGGAGCCAAACCATGTTCAATGACTATCCTATTTACATATTATATTCTAAAAGGGATGAAAAGCCACTTCTTTAAATATTAATCCTTCACCAAAATCTCGTTTAAATCCTTGCAAAATAATTATCATCCTGGGTGGGAAAAGAGCAGGCAACTATCTTCTTTGCTTGAGAAAAACATCCATGTCCCCTTAAGTAAATAAAAAGAAGAAATTCTTTGTCTATCGGCTGCCATCAGCTTTGGGCCCAGACTCCATTAAGTAAAATGTTTTACCTATGACATTTACAGGTATATAAATCTCATGCTTGAGTGTGTGCCAACTTTCGCATTGTTTTTTAAAAAAAAAAAACTTTAAAGATGCATCTATTATCACAGAGACATTAAAATATCTTTCCGAGGTATTATCACAGTGGGGGTGATAACAGTTCTCATTACTAATTAGGGATTTACTCTGTCAATATGTGAGTGTAAGTCCTATTACTGTTAATGGGGTTACACTTCTGTATTGAAGGCAGCATGGATCCCCAAGTGAGTGTGAATATCACCCTGCCTGTGAACATCTCTGAATATTTGCAGAGCACTTTGATTATGACTTTCTTGACATAACCCCAAGAAAAACTCAAACATCAGCCGAATTGACTCAGTAGGTTTGGCAACATACAACAAATGGTTTATATACTTTCAATAAATCTGGATGAAAAAAAATTGATCAAAAATTGTGGTGTTTGGGTCTCCAAATGCCATAAATTTGGATATGTGCACATCTCAGAGATGATTAAAAACACACAAACAGGGAGCAGATATGGCTCAAGCATTTGGGCACCTGCCTCCCACATGGGAGGTCCCGGGTTCGGTTCCCGTGTGCCTCCTAAAGAAGACAAGCAGACAATGAGGAGACAGAACGAGCAAACGAGGGAGCCATCTCACGGGAACACACACACACACACACACACACACAAAGCATTTTCAGCCAGTTGTGGTAATATGTATATACTGCCAGCACTTTTGTCCCATACTTTACTTGGTCATTTACTCCCACAAGCAATGCTTAGAAGAATAAAGTATTTATAATGAAGAATAAAATATTATTGCTCTTATTAATAAAAAATATATTTATCACACCTCTTTACCGAAGGTGAATCAGAATAACTCAGAATATTTTAAGAGGGTTCTAAAGCGTTGGCAATTATGATCTTAGAGCTGCACTGTCCAATATGGTAGCCTCTATCTAATGTGACTATTTAAACTAATTGCAATTTAAAATATATAAAAAATTCAGTTCTGCAGCTGTACTAATCACACTTCTAGTGCTTAATAGCAACATGTGGCTAGTGCCTGCCATACTGGACTGTGCAAAATAGAACGTTTCCCCCACCAGGGAAAGTTCTAAGGGACAGCATCATCTAGAAACCTCCCATAGTCCTTACCTGTGAAGGACTTGCACAGCCTAGTCTTAGACCTAAAAACCTGTTTCTGAGCCTTGACTTTATCCTTAGCTCCTAACATAATGCTGAGTCAGTTATTTCTCTTCTCCACATCCCTTTCTAGGCCATGGGGAAAAAAAAAGATAACTTTAAATGTTTGACTCTTACAGTAAATGTAACAAGTGGACTGGCTTTGGGAATATCAAAGAAATGGCTTTTCTATTTGTGGCCATTTTCCTTTTAATTTTGGAGGATTTGTTCACAATAAAACATTTTGCTACTCAAGTCACTTGTGCCTATACTTGAAATCACGATAGGGCTGAAGAATTTGTGTTGTGGTTAAAAGATGGAAAAGTGGAACAGATAAGGAGACACTGCTGCTGCCACTGCTGCTAAAGTGAAGAATCATATTTTTGCTCTATGCACTAGGGGTTCAGCACTTCAGGTCAGCTCTAACTGCTCTCCCAGAGTAAATAAGCTTTAGGTTTGCACCATCAGAGGTGCCGTAAGAGAAGAGCTTGCTTTAGGACGTGAATTCATTCTGGGCCAGGTGCAGAAAGCAAACAGGGAAGGAAACGTACCCAAAAGGACTCAGTTTGTTCCAGCATAGTGCAGGATGATAGAATGACTGTGTATGCCATGTATGTGCCACTGTGCCTCTGGTCCAGCCTTCAAAGGCTACTCAGTTCATGTGTGAGTCCTTCCATTTCATCAGTATTAAAATGGCATGACAACCAATGAGATCTGATTGCAGAAAAGGTAAGTAAGCTGTCAACCCATCCCCCAAACTCCATGGAAATATGGAATATCTAACCATCTCTGAACAAGTTCAAGGTTCTAGATTAATGGATGGCATTAACAAGGCACTGATGTGAGGAAGTACAACCCACTTACAATGTCACTGTATACTGTTCAATGGATCCTGAAGAAAAATTAACAGAGGCAACGATAAGGAGTAAAAGAATTATAACTGGGTTTTAGATGATAATTTCAAATGGCATAAAAATGTTTAGCAATTTTCTCTCCAAGTGTCATAAAGTAATTATTTAGTAATACAAAACAGAGAAGCTATGAAAAATTGATCAGGCAAATAATGGGTTCAAAATTTATAGGCAACGTGGCTCCATGTTTAATATGAGATTGTTTACCTGTCCATGAAACAAATGTATACAGGGTAAGTCACTGTCTTCAGTGATGCTCAGACACAAAATCTATAACCCTTATTACTCAGACTTTGCCTTGCACAAAGAGAACTTTTCACCTTCATGAAAAAGATCCTATATCATGAATATGGTAAAGCAAAGCCAAAGAAAAACCCCCAGCAAAACAGCTCACAATATTTCAGTGAAAACGATGCATTTCTAATTAAAACTCCTCCACTGCAACCTTTGGCTATAACATTTCTGAAACCTACCAAGAACTCTAGATTTGAGCAGATGAAAAATCAATAAAAAGCAGATCAACAATACTGAGGTATTGAATTGGACCTACATGTTCTGTTTGAATCTCCGACTCATAAAACAGTATTACAAAACAAGCATGTGCCACTCAGCAGGAAACTCGACAATCTAATCATCTCCCCCTATTCTGAGGCCAGCCAATTTATAATATGTTGTGGAGGTTACTTGTCTTGCACTTGAAACAGCAGCATTCATATCTGCTGAAATGTGGCACAAAATATTGTTTCAACTAAAAGAAAAACTAATAAGGAGTTATAAAAGGTTTTATTAAAGCACAACCAACTTACATAATCACAAATCATGTTTGTTAAGTATTAAAATATATGTTTGCATTTTTTAAAGTGGAGGAGCAGATGCTATATTTCATTAGCCTGGCTTGTGCTGATGTGTTTCTTTTATTGAAATGGATGCTTTTTATTGAATAACTTTTTTTACTATTTTTTAAAATATAAAATATATAGCAATTTCTATATCAACAAGTCCCTGCTTTCAGTGAAACCAATCTCAGGCACAGGATTCTATCAAAATCCCTTCTGATAGAGGCATATTCCTATATTTAGTACTGTAGTTACCGCTTGCTATGTGTTAGTATGAAGTTTGATGTCATGGAAACAAAAGTCCTGTAAGACTTTTTTCTACTCAAAAAAGTAGACATTGTATGTGGGTTATTTGTGTTCAGTCTATTTAAATTCAATTCCAGTAAAAATAAAATAGATGTAATTCTAGTCCACTTCTTTCATGTATACCGGATACCTATAAAAGGGAAACAATACAAAATCCTCTTTGGCACTAATTATTCACAGGGGAATTTAAAGGTAAATTTTGCAGTTTTATTGTCACCTTCAATGTAGGTTAAGGGCTTACAGCTATAGCAATCAGGCAGAATGGGTACAATTTTTCAGCTTCTCTGCTTTGTAATGTGAGCATCTTTAAAAAGAACAGCGAAATCACTCCCATATTCACACTTCCTGCACATGCTGGTGTTTTACACTTTCATACGGTGCCTCAATATGGAAAGTACTCTTTCAACACATATAGTACCAGTGGGTGAGAATGTAAACTAAAACTAAAGCACAGTTCTCCAGTTCTGCCAGCTCCATGTACACCTAGAACCGTGCCAGTGTGACAGCAGGGAGGCTCTCTACTCAGTTTTCCAGCCCAGGGTGGCATCCAACTTACCAATGTAAAAGGGAACAAATATTCCCATCTGTAGGACAAACAGTCCTGTTTAGTAAGACCTAAAATATCCTGAGCCAGTTCTCGGAATATGCTAAGCACATACAGGGAAATGCTATTTTTTTTTAACTCATCCCAGACAGAAGAAATAACCTCTATCAGGTGTGTGTCTTCATTTTGGGTTGCCTATGTCCCTAAAGCCAGATTTGGGGGAAATTCCTAAGAACCAAACTCCCTCTTAGACTAAACTGATGGCCCTAGTATAGCTTACTCATGTAAGGTCTCCCAAGTATATGGAATTGGAGAATTTTAGCCTATGTATGTGAGGGAAGGGGAAGAAAGAGTATGAGGAGAGAGAGAAAGAGAATGGCAATCTGTGTATTGGTTACTTGGTTGATGTTTTTTAATAAGCTGTTATCCAAAAATATTCTGTCATATAATGCCTTGGAACTACCAATCTAAAAGCTCAAAGTGGTGTTAGCAGGAAGACTTCGGAGCACAATTCAAGATTCAGTCATACAATTTGTTTCATAAATATATCTGCCTAACAAAGCAAGTGATGGCTAGGATTTAGAATAAGGACCCTGAATGAGGAGCCAAGACATCTGCACTGTCATCCTTGTGCTGGTTTTTCTCCAAATGCAGTTCATTTTCAGGCTTTTACCCAGAGTTCTCTGTCCACATCCTCTGAGTGTTAGAGCACCCCAAGACCCAGACCTCTAGCCTCTGTACTTCTCTTTCTTTCCTAAGTGTTCTCATCCATTTCCATGGTTTTAAATAGCCTCTTGATATTGATGTCTTGAGTGGGTACCTCCAGATCAGACTGCTCCTCTGACCTCTGGACCCAAGTGTCTCACTGCCTTTCTGACATTTCCACTTTGATGTCTTGAGTCATCTCAAGCTTAACATAACTCAAATGGCCACCCTGATCCCTTTATGGCAAAGCTGTTCTCCCCCACTCTCCTCCCTACACAGTAAATGGAGTCACCATTTGCCCAGTAATTCAAGCTTAGGAGACAGCTTTGACTCCCTTTCCCTTATCCTCCCCAATGGCAAATGACCAATAATGTCTATTAATTCTACTTCCAAGTATAACTTGAACTATTTCACTTTTCACCATGCCCACTGCCCTGCCCTATTCCAGGTTATTCCCTCTCTCCTGGATGCCTGCAAGAGCCTCTTAACTCCTCTCTGCACTTCATTCCAAACCTCTACAATATGCTCTATATAGCAAAAAGAGCAGTCTTCCCAAAACACAAATCAGATGTCCTTACCCCACTTAAAACACTTTCATGGCTTTCCAACAGACTCAACGTAAAACTCAGACTTATCTAGTCTGTAAAGTGACGCAGGACCCTTTTCTCCAATGAATCTTTTGCCCCCCTTCTGCTTGTTCACTCAACTATAGTAGCATTTCTCTCTCTTCAGTCTCGCAAGACGCCAGCATCTCTTCACATTTGGGCTATTATTGTGTTGTCTCTGTTGCAATAATTCACTTCTTTCCCCAACTCTTCTTACCCTTCAGGTCTCTACATTAATGTCACTATCTCAGAGAAGTCTTCTATAATCACCTGCTCTAAAGATTTCCCCTTTGAGTCCCTATCTCAGCCTCTTAGTGCCTTCATAGCACTCATACAGTTTATCATTTTGTCATGTGTATGAGTGTGAGCACATGGGAGTAGATCTGATTCTCCCATAGTGTAAGCCCACCAAGGGCAGCGATCCTATGTGTCTTGTTTACCACTGAATCCCTAGGCCCTAACATGGCTCCTGCACACAGCAGATACTTGACAGGCTGAATGAATGAATGAACAAATGAATGAATGCAGGCCCTTGCATATCATTTCACTCCTCTGAGCATCCTTGCTCACATCTATAAAAGAAAATAAAATCCTAGACTTACCACCTTTCCAGGGTTGTGGCCAGAATCAAGTGGAAGGACTTTAAAACAGATTAATGATTCTTTTGTACCTAGTCACAGATATGCTTTCCTCTCTATTTAAAAAAAAATCTTTCTACCATTCCAATGTCATCTTAGTTTTTCTCTTCCTTTGAGTACACTATTTCTTGAAAAAATGATCTGTATTTTTGTTTGTATTTTTTATATCTATTTGCTTAAATCCACTTTCTCCTTAAGTTCTCATTGTGTGGGTTTACCTCCACTATTCTACGTAACTACTGTCCTGTATATGATGAACGATTAAAATTAAAATGTAATTTGGGGAATACTTTCCTTCCTTCTGATCTTTTTCATCATCATGGCCATTTTGAGTCTCTTGACCATCCACACTTTCTCTATACTCCTGTCTTCTGGGATTCTGTTGTCCAGCCTCTCCTTCATCTCCTTTCTGGAAGCTTTTTTCACTCCCTCTACACATCCCTACCAAACAATACTCCCTACTGGCATTTACTTGGCTCCATTTATCGCTTCCTCTACTTCAGCTGGCTCAGCCCACTGACTACACCCCACGCCCCCTCGTGCACTTGACTTTTGAGTCTATCTATCTCCAGGCCTATCTATCCCTTCGGTGACTGTCTCACATTGTAAAATGCCTTGGTAGACCCATTCAGAAGGGTAGCAGGAACCCAACCATGAAGATTTAAATTTAAAAGACAGATGCATACTTTTCAGGGATTATTATTCAATAACTCCATGGTTAACTTATGAGCATTGTTTTATAGTCAAATATATTCACAAACAAAACTTACTTGGTTCTTTTAGTAGCATTGCAAAAAGAAGGAGATAAGTTTCCACCCTCAGTTTTATATGAAATTTATAAAGGGAAATTACTTAGCACTTACATTTCCCATAAAAGGTTTATTTTGTTAGCTATCAGATATAAAATAGATGCTCTTTGCTTCTGGTCAAGCTGTTTTCTAAATAGCTGAAGAGCTGACTACAAAAAAAAAAGCATAATTCAATAATAGGGTATCTTAGATCAAATTCTCAGTTTGCTCATATTTTATATATTTTTTAAATGACTATAATTTGCCTGAGCAAAGATATTTAAATATTTCCCCCTAGCCACTTGTAAATCTCATTTCTAATCTCAAAGCTCCTGTAATCAAGTCCTTGATAGTTTAAATAAAACCTCCATTTGGGATTAAACCACTATTGATATACACACTTATTTCTGATTTTATGTGATACATGGGTTAGTATGTCTGAAATGCTTATCAAATAATCATAATTAAAATGTATAATTTGAGAAAGATGATCCCCTAATTTTAGCTATTATGTCTGAGACTCGGTTAAGGAATGAAGAAATATGAAACAAAAATTTAAGTGGGCAATTATTTTACAAAATAATATCTACTACACATATTAAGAAAAAAAATAGGACCTCACATTTGGAGAAAAGGAAAATTTATTCTTTAGTTTCTCTGGCCCAGGATTCTAGACAACTCTGCTATTATAAACAAATGGAACTTTCTCTTCCTTCCCCAGATGTATGAAAGCTTTCTATGTGTACCAATTATTTTAGACTCCTCCTAGGCAATATTGGGGAGAGTCTGACTTTTCCTCACCTCTTCAAATTTAACCACTGGAATAAACACCTCAAAACACACCGAGGATTCATCTGAGAGCATAAACAAACCGAGCATGAAGTCTCCCAATAGGAGGCCAAAGCGGCCTGAAAATTGCTGAACAGTATTGGGAAAGTGATATTCTTTGTCTCTATTCTTTTTAGTGAAATGTCTACTGAATGTGGTCTGGATTGATGAGATAACTAATACCTTGAAAGTTTACAGGTATGGTGAAGGAGACTTATACTGTAAAAATGAGCCTCTCGAGGTCCATCTGAGGAGGGGCCATTTCTGCTAAAAATCTGTCGGGCTCCCGAACATGCTGGGACACAAGGTATTGGGTTGCTAGTATGTACTCTTTGCCTGAGCCCACTAGCCAACTTAAACATCTAGTCAAGCAAGACTTGAGAGATTCAGAACTGAAAACTTGGGAGACAATTGTTTTCCTTTCATATTATACAACGGGAATTGCAACTCTGCAAGGGTTAGTGAATCTACGGCCTGGTATCACAACCAGAATAACCTCACCCCAGAGCTACGTGGTTAAATAAGTGCTTTGACCAACTGTTTGACTAAACACTGACAGTTTCTGTGGTTGGTTAGTAAAACAGCCTGTTTCCTGCAAGTCTTAATTATAGCTAAGAAAGGAAGGCACACTCAGGGTTGAGATGCACAGATGAAAAGTCAGAAGGCTGAGGATACTGAGAGGAAGGGATGATTTTTAAGGCAGGAATTTTTGGTATACAGCTGGAAAAGTCTACACACACAATTACCAGTCATTAAATTGTTTCTATATCCCTCCAAGACTTGTGTCTGCACCAGCGTAGCAGCCAGTGCATACATGTCTTGGTGAGAGTTGAAAAAAATCCACTCCTTCCTCAAGTAAAAGATGTTTATCCTAGAATTATATTGTGTGGCCTTGGACAATCATACAGCAAAGTCTGGTTGCTCTGCCTGGGTTTGCTTTCCAGAGGCCCATCTAGGTATCAGCTCTGACTGCCCCAACCTATGCACTTGCCTAACACGCTTCCTTATGCATATACCCACCCACAACATGGGGCTCACAGGCTACCACCAGGCTATGACCCCTAGGTGTGGTACCTTTGTACAAAGCACAACCCGAACACCCATATTTGGCATCTCTCGTCAAGGAAGAGAGAACAGAGCTAAGAACAAGCATATATTCAAGGGTGCTTTATAGATTTGGATGGATTCTAAAAAGGGGAGAGCAAAGACTGAGGAGAGTTTGTGAAAAAAATTCAAATTTCAAAATAAATGATCTTTCTTGAACTTTTGTAGGTTTTAGTTTTCACAAGACAAAATATACTTAGGAAATTGAGCATTTTTAATGTTCAAAATTACTATCTTTTTCAGTTCATTGATTGGGAGAAAGGAGGACAAGTTTGATTTCCAAATGTTAATATAAAAGCTTGAGAAATGAATACATTCTAAACGAAATGGGGAGAAACCACCAAATCTAATGTTGCTGAGATTATCTAGATTCAAAGTTTTCAGAAGTTTACTTTAGGCCATGAATACTGGTGGCTATGTTTGTGATGGGATGGCTTTCGAGAAATCTTCTCATGATTACTCAAGTGTGGAGCATAAATTATTTCCCCAGGCAAGCACTGACTTAAATGAAGTAGTTTTCTGAAAGTAGAATGTGATTAAACTATGCATTTCATTCACAACACCTCCTGTTTAGCCAATCTCCATTGCTCCTGGTCTCATCTCCAGGAAAATGGATTCTTGGTGATAATTTGGAATGCAGCAGAATTTTACACAGAGATGAGACTCAGCACATGAGAAATCCATAAGAGACTCTTATCACAGACCAAGCAAAGAAAAGCTTTGTGTACATGAGAAAACTGGGATGAGTCTTTGGGTTTTATTTTCCAGTTGCATGTTTATAACTATTTACCTTTTTCCAATGGCACTATTTACTACCCCTGTAAATAAATCATTTCTATTTGCCAAAAGCAGGAGGTCCCATCCTCATATTGAAAGGTTTTTTTCCTTTTAATAAAGATGACTAAAGCTCCAGATAAGCTGGGTTTCCTCCCTCTGTGTTGCATCGAGGCAACAATGAAGTAAGTCAGTAAAGGGTTCAATGTAATCACAATCCCTCTTCTCTTGATTTGTGCCTTGCTCTACAGTTTAAAAGTCCCTGGACCATATTTATTTCTCTCAATTATAGGCATGCTTCAGGCTGGGCGTCCAGTAAAGATATCTGGAATGAGCATCTTTTCATCTACTTAAACTATTTTACTGACAATGTACCCTTTTATGGATGGATTTACTGACTGGTACTTTAACCCAGGGAAAACTTGAATGGGATCTGGGTGATTACTTTGAAATCCAAATCTTCCTAATCATTATCTATCTCTCCACAAACATTCACAAAATTGTGGTATCAATTTTTATAAATACGTTTGTGTGAGGAACCGCTGCACCTATATTATTATTCTACCAGTCCTTACATTTAAAATTTATTCTACTTTGTTTTTTAATCTTTTGGTCAAAATTTGTCCATTACCTGTTAGTACTTCTGGTCAGTCAAAATCTATAAAACACACCACGGACAGGAAGAATCTAGTATCTCCTCTCTTTCATGAGGGAACACACTCACAGAAGAGAAGGTACCCGACAAATACAGATTACACTAATCTAGTCTCTGGAAAAACAACAGGACACAAAACAGGCGAGTTTATTAACCAGTTAGTATCCCTTGCTCAAAGGTCACCTTTTTATGAGGTCTTCTGACAATACTATTCACAACCATCCCTGGCATCCGTCCCACATTCCTTTTTTGTTCTATTTTTCTTCATAGAATTGATCATTTTTAAAGCTATCATGGGGTCCCTTTGTTTACTTTGTTTAGAGTACTTTTTACTCTAGCACCACTTATCAAAATATAAATTTCAGGGAGGCCAAAGTAGTCTTTTGTGGGTACTACTACACTCCCAGGGCCAGAACAATGCCTGGCACACAGTCAGAACTTAATAAATACGTTCTGAGTGGACATATACCATGGAATTACCTAAAGGAATTTGAAAAAAATATATATGAAGCTACAGAAATATAAAACCTTTCTAAAGGGCTATTTGAGCATACACATTAAATGGGGGAAATGGAGGGATTTCTGGTGAGAATAATCTAGAAAGTTGTTCCTATCTTGGAGAAGTCAGATTAAGATGACTTTTGAAGGAGAGAAGGAACACATATTGAAGGCGAAAGCTGTTCCTGCAGTGGCCTAGTGACAGAGAAGCACGCGGAGTGACAAGCCAGCTTCCATTAGATATTTCATCATTGTGTAATCACTTTTCTAATGGAGAATTTCCTTCAGCCCCTATGACACGACTGATCACTTGATACCATCATCCCTCATTGTTTAACACCAGGCTAAGTGCCGGCTGTATAGAAGGCATTTTATGTGCTGTATGGGAACCATACTGATTTAGCCTTTAGAACTTAATGAAAACCCAGGTCCAAATTTATTCACTAGTTTTTCCAGATGTTGCAGGAGAAGTCAGCTGCATTTGGGAACCTCTTGCTCTGGATAATATAAGCGATAACTTTGTAAATGTATAGTCAAGTAAAATATTATCCTTGGTTTTCTGGTGAAACAAAAACTCACAGGTGAAGACAAGCATTCCCATATGGAATTAGGTAACAGTTACCTGTTCCTAGCAGGCCAAACTGTCCGGAAGGATCAAAACCCAGAAAGAACACTTAGATGAGTCACTACAAGATGGAGCCATTTTCTGTTCACTTGTTCTAAATTATACCATTGCCTCATACTATCTAACTGCCAATGTTTTATGGTAAATCATAAAAGGGAGACTATATAGTCAACAGACACAATTGGGGAAAATTTCTCTGTCTCAGGTCTTACTTTGCCTGCTGCAACCAGATCCCACAACAAACATTTCAGTCTGGCATTGTTTTTTTCTTAAAAAATATAAAGTGTTTGACCAACTTTTAAAATACGTTCTGTATATTCATGCTCAACATTTAAAATTTACTTAATTGGCATATTTTAATTTTTCAACTGAATTTTTCAATACTTCACCTAATACCCAAATAATTCTTTAGTTCTAGCTGAGTGGGACAAAAAGAAACTGAACAGTGGAGAGGAAAAGGTAGAAAGGTAGAAATCTATGTATTCTGACCTGAGAGAGAAAGACACGGAATGACAAGCAATGGTTATAAGAGATGGGAGAGAGAAAGCTGCAGGAGAGACACACGTGTGGAAGAAGAAGAATAACCAGGCAGGGAAGTGAGAAGAGGGGCCTGGCAGGCTTTGAGGTGAGCGTTGGGTGGACTGCACTCTGCTCCTCAGCTTTCTTAAATTAGGGGCTTTAGAGTGCTCTCTATTATCCACTCCCTTTTTGAAACGCCATTTGATATCTTCACAGATCTTCAACTGCTCTAAACTTTAAACTCTATAGGATAACGGCACTCAGCAAAAATTTTTATGTTTTCTACGGTTATAGTGATCCAAGTACTGCAACACCGATTCTGGAAGGAATAAAGCCGAGGGATGTATATGGCTGTTTAGTCGGAGATTTCCCTAAAAACCCATTGAATGAAAGAATTTAAAATGATATCTGCAAGCATTTACAGGGCCGTTTACTTATCTAAAGGTACTGAATAAGAACATCTACCCTAACATCTCATAATTTAGTTATTTTTTTTCCCAAAGCAGAATAAAACCTACTTAATTCTAGAATAGACTCAGTAATAGTCTTTGGCGAACTACTTTTGTGTCTAGCTTTTAAAAATATACTTGAAGAACCTTTCATATTTAGGGGAAGAATTTACAGGTTAACTTCTATCATTTGTGAAGTGTCACAGATATCTTTTCTAACTCACTTCTGTGTTCGTGACTTTTTCACTATTTTGAAAAAGCAGTCTTCATTTTGATGTGATAATCTGCATATTCATTATACCTTTCTTACCTACACTGGCATCCTTTACTTTTAAATTTTCCCTTCTTACCTTTTTACATAGCATCTTATCAATGAACTATGTTTTTGATTTTTTTAAAAAAATATGCCCAATACAAAACAAACAAACAGGAAGGTAGTCTAGTCCCCTCACTCCCACCTCACCCATTTCTCTTTATTATTGAAACACTCATCCTGGTGAAATTCTTTCAAGCATTTCTGAATGTGGCCCTTTGATCCCTGGTTCTTTGTTTATTTCCTTCACTGTGATGTTTTTTCAGAGATCCTTGCTAAGTGCAAATTAGAACAGGAGTTTCAACCTCCTGAATAATGTTGTAAAATAAATAAATAACAGAATTGTATTTAAATAAACTATTCAAATCCATGTCAGTAAATGATCTAATTAATTACTCCTTTGGGGCTATGTTATATGTTTGCTTTCCTCTTAGAGAGGTGCAGAAAGTGAAAGTAAATTTCCAGCTGTTAATGGGGTAAATTCTGTAAATGGATAAGGGTCAAAGAAACAAACTCTAATTTGCGTCACATTTGTTTTTAGACACTTAATTTACTCTGTTTCTCTAACCCTATCTGCGTGTTCCTTAGCAGGTTACTACTTGATTTCAAATAAGCAGGACAGATAGACCCCAGTTAAACTTGAGAGGATACTTTCTGACATTTACAATTTAAGAAGACAAGTTAGGCAAGAAGAAAGATAGACGGTACCCCTTATAATTCAGTGTGGGATGCCAGATTTTAACCAAGTCTGCAGAGATTGGACAAAATCCAATTTGTCATTATTTATTCCTAAGCATTGTGCTTATACTCTGTACTTTTTCATTCTTATTCGCCATTTACCCAATTATATCTATCCTTATTAGACCCCTGCTGAAGGCAGCATTAGCCAGGGAAGTCCCATAGCTTAGCCTAATCCTATTATCTCTTGATAAACGGGGACACATGAGGCTCTTGATGGCCAAATTCAGCATTACTTTCCCCCGCGCTCTCCCTCCTCCCTTCCTCTCCCCCAAAGAAAAATGCTGTTCCTCATCCTTATGCCTGATGTAATTAAGATCTGGAAATATGCCCATTCTAATCCTTACCCAGTATAAGCATCACTGTCAATGCAGAGAAATGAACTGCAGTTATGATGTAAAGGGCTGATAGCTCCGTGACATTTACTGATGTGTTGGACCTCACTGCAACAACTAAGTGAGGTTTATGGCTTCAGGGTTATAAGATGCCTGCCAAAAACAGAACACGAATTGGGGGGAAAGAGGGTCATGGTGGGAAGACAATAGGCCATCGTGGGAAGTCAATTTTTTAAGGTGTGTTTTTGGACGTGCATAGAGGGGAGAAAGAGAGGGCAAGAGAGAGAGAAGAAGAGAGAAGGGACTTGGGGAAAGGTATCACTGCCTTGGGAGTCAGGACAGAATGACTCCAAGAGTTCTTTTCCTAAGGAACCCCACGGAGCAATAAAATCTTTTGCCTTTTCAAAACTAATCTCAGACTATAATTCGCCTCACAGAACATTGCCTTAGGGCCCAATAGCAGTATGTCACAGGATCCACCCTGAATTTCTTGTTGAGCTGTAGCTGTAGATATCTATCTACACATCAGCGAATCACTCATGCTATATTAGAGGCAAATAGAAAACCTATGTCAATGTCAATGCTTATTAAAATACATTTTCCTAATATAAATTCACCATATGTTACTAGATGTTGGGTAAAGCATAAGGTCTAGGTTATCCCACAGACATCTCTCAGGTTTTGTGCTGCAATTATATGATCCTTTCCCTTTTATCAAATACACTATTTATAACGTTAAAAGGGCTTCGTGCTTCTTTTCAAAAACAATTTATTATCCAAAAGGTTACATTTGGGAAGAGAGCCAACTCAGCCTCCCAAGAAAAGGGGGGAGGGGGACAATCCCATTTATTTAGAAACAAATAAAGTTTTGATAATTTTGGACCCTAAACAATGCTTCATGATTGGAAGAAAACTAAGTATGTTCAAAAGTTCCATCCTGTTAAAAGAAAGAACACATTCCTTTTTGTCCCAGAAAAAGAAAGCTGGCAAAGAAGGTAACTGCCAAAATGATTATGAAGAAGCAGAGTTTTGAACCAAATTGGCAATCAAGAAACCTAGGATTTGCTAAAATGGAGGGACTGACAGAGGAAGAGTGCCCATAGAGTTTCAGTGTACTTTTGATTCTGCCAACTCTTTTAAGAACTTCTCTGTAACAGGATAGCAAACTGCACTTGAAAAACATGGCTTTAGAGCTCTTCTTAACAGCTCACCAATAGGAATTCCTTTGAGGCAACCTGTTCTTTTACTGTCATTGATAACATTAACATTAATGATGTGACAGAGTGACATGTTGGTGAAAGAGGTGGCCTAGATAAGCATATAGGGAAACATAGCCTCTTACCCTGCTGGTAGCCTCACAGTTTGGGCACGAGGCTAGTCCACACTGGTGGTAGAGACTAATTAGTGATGATGGTACCAGCAGTTTGTATTTGTGGTGGTAAAGCATGTATGTTTATTACCCTTGCCAGAGCATGCTATAAGCGCAAGTACAGGCAATGTGCATGCATGAAGCACCAAAAACTGAAAAGTCTACCTCTTGTCAGCATGTATTTGCTGACCTCAGTTGGCTTAATAACATTAGCTAGAACAAAAACCACAGCACAAAGAAATATTAAAGAGCACCAATTTATAATAATGTACTTTAATTGCATGTTTATTTTTCTTTGCCTCTTATTGCCATAACGACACTGGTTAAGCTAAATAAAAGTCAGCATTATTTAGCCAAATTTGACAATCATTAGGAAAACTGCATGGCCATAATGTTACTAGTGCCACTGATATCTATGCCACTGATAAAGTAACAGTTCTCAAAGAACTTCATGAAAGGAGAGACTTCAATGTGACTGGGTGCCAGAGTTAAGGTCAATTGAAGATCATGAGATTAAGGCTCAGGGTTTTTCAACCCTTGACCTCAGCACGAAAACCAGGACACTGAAAAAAGGAGGCAACATAAGTACTGTGGTTTCCATTTGCCAGTATTCCATTTCCAAATAGCTGGCTATTCTGTATCAATGTTAAAGTCATAGTTCATGAGATTACAGGACTATTCAAGATTAAGAGGTTCCTCGCTTTTCCCCAAGCAACTTGCTAAACACACAAAATTCATCAGATGTGGTAGCGATCCTGTGAATCCAACATAATAGATTTCCAGGTATGACATAAATCAAATTTTACTTCATCTGTCTCTAGGGGTGGGAGACAGGCAGAGTTCTAATCATATACATATTTAAATTTGTAATCAGACTCCTTGGGAGGACACACCTTTGTGTTTACCAGAAGCTTATCTCTAAGGTTTCTGAGAACTGAGGATAGCTGGTTATAAATCCTGTCATTTTCGTGACTCAATAATTTATATTATCATAATATTAGCATAATTGTGACCTCTGCATTGTAGCGTTTTATGTGTTTCCCGTGTAACTTTTGATGCTTCACTAAAGTCAACAAAAATTCCCATTATTCCCTCTTTTAGAGCACATTTGGCATGAAGTATTAAGGTTGATTTAATGTTATTAGTGCTTAAAGTGGTGCAAAATCCATGAATATACACATCCATCTCCCAGTTCACCATAACACAGCCATAAAATGTTAAGGGATGGGTGATAAACATTTCCTCTCCTTTTTTTCCTCTTTCCCTAATTTTTCCTGCTGGAGGCTCTGCCTCGACCCAGAGGGCATCGGAGTGTTGCCAGTTCCCCCACACAGATCAATCACTAGGGTTTCCACATGTCCAAATAATAACACAACAGGAGAGCTTGGCTCAGCTGCAAGCCTCATTAAAACTATTCTCAAAGTAACAGCAAGGTTTGGGGAGCACTCTACTTGGACCAGACTCGGAATATTTTCCAAGATAATGACCAGAGAAGAAGCATTAGAGGACACAGAGCCTCTTTATTTGTGATTTTGGCAAGTTACAAAAAATAGTGAAGCAAAGCTAACTATTTCAAAGGATGTCCAATGGCAAAGTCTTGTTTAAAATTCTTAGTGAAAATTTATTTCTATGGTGAAACTACTGAGGCTTGAAGGGCTGGCTGCTAGGGCTAAGTGAACTTGGAGCTCTGATTTGACCTGCCTCTAGATGCAAATTGTTTAAGCAGAACAGGCAGGGAAAGTCCAGTCTTACCCTCCCTCCTGACTGTGAGTGAGTGTATGTGCATGTGAATATGTGTGTGTATTTGGGGGGGGCAGGGGTTGACTGTGGCACATGATTAAGCTCCCAATTTTCAGTGTTACTGATGGACAGAGAACTCATCGTTAATACTGAAACATAGGAATCCCAAATTGATTTTCCCCCCAGATTCCTGTATTATATTTTCTACTGGAGTGTTTTCATAGACAATCTGGTGGGAAGATGTGTCTTTACCACAGCAATCTAATATTTCTATAATTTAAGAGGGAGAAATTGAAAGGATTCTGAGAAAAGCAAAGCACCTCCCCTGTTCCTCCCAAAAAACATTAAATCCAGAGGGAAACAAAAGGCCAACAGGTGATTTTGGAAGTGCCTTCATATATATTAAATATCTTTATTAAAAGGGTGTTGGCAAACCCCTTTTCCGTCTCCAAGGAAAACAAAAACAGACTCATGTTTATATTCTAACAAGAATCATTTAAATGAGATAAGAAATCCCTGTTTTATTTTTTATTTTCTAATTTTTTAAGAAAAAGTCACTCTTTGAAATAGGCAGCATTTTAAATGTTATTCTCTGTCAAGCGTTATCTTCAGGGGGGTTCCAAAATTCTGTGAAATAAAAATCCAGCCCCTTCATCTCAGAAATGACAAAATGACTAAAGCAATACAAAGAAATGCACAGTGGCCAAAGTACTCAACTACACATATGATGTGGTGCCCATACCTCTGAAACAAATGCCCATAGGCAATGGGGCCAGGTGGAAAAGCCAAGCAGCTGTCAAGATCAGAACTGTTAGATACTGAAGTTCTGATATTTTGTCTGTTTCCTGCATTTTATATTGATGGAATAGAGACGTAACTGCCCAAAAGAAAGATGGGTTCATTTAGAATGAGAAAAATGAATGAAAAATAGCCATAAATGTTTAAATTGGATAGTATGAAATTGACAACGGAGGGGTGTGCATTTTCTCAATGAGTAGTGTTCAAGTATGATCAAAGTTGTGTTGGAATACTGACATTCAGAGATGGAAGATTAATATTTATTTGCTTCCACTTCTTATTCTAATGATAACTCTCTATTTAATTGGCCTAGTTAATTTATGAAATCAAGTCTAGATCAGTGAAATTGACAAGTAGTCATTGAGGAAAGGATATTACAGTTTAAAAGCATGAAGGATAGCAGTATAAATGATATATGTTATGCTATTAAGCAAGCCACTACAAAGAGAATTACAATGAGCATAAAGGGAATGTATTTTACCATGTCAAAAACACATTTTTATGCAATGTACAAACTTTATGTTGGTCAATCTTGACAACCTGGCTTTTCTTTCTGAAAGCCCTTATCTGTATTTGGATGAAAATCAATAACATATCAGAAAGAAGTCAAGTATACATGGGACAAAGCACTAAGAAAAACCATTATTATGTTTGCAAGGAAATGTTAACAGTATATACTTCTTCACTGGAGAAAGCATGACCCATGGCTACTAGTGTCCATTTAGTTGTTCATCAAGTGGGAGGTGAAGCTCTATTCCCATCTCAAAGTGAGAGTGGCTAGGATCCTTCTCTGGAGAGCACAGAAGCCAGCTAGGCAGCTAGCAGGATTTATTTCACTCTGGTCCATGTCCCCTCCGGTGGCTGAATGCCAGGATGAAGTGACATAATGAGAAATTGCTTCCCTCTCAGTTGGAGGTGAGTCACTTTTCTCCCTTTCACAAAGGCCCACAGCATTTCCGCTGGCAGTTCACTTTACCTTTAACCCAAACACCCCTAAACAGGGCCGGGACTACTTTCTTCAAAGAAAGAATTCAACAAACAGTCAGGGATGATCTGATGGAAAACAGAGGAACATAATGACTCTGATATCTCCTGAGTTAATATCAGCCCAAAGATCTGTTTAGAAAATTAATCATCTTTGAGTCTTAGCTCTCCCTAACCCTGCTGAAATTTTAGACCCAGAAAAAGTTAAAGTGTAGTATCAATATGCTTTGCACATAGTGAGCACTCAATAGATGTTCCCTGAGTTAAACTGAGGAAATCAGACTATGATCCCTTGACTGTTAAAAGTCTGCAAAAAAACCTATCAAATTCGTTTTATTTTAATTCTTTTTTAATGCACATTATTTGCTGCCTTAATAAGCATGCCAAGCATCCAAAAACAAGTATGGGGGAAAGTATTTTACATATGCAATATCTTTCTTAAAACTCTGGTTATTTTTAAGATCTATTAATTATGAACACTTTCCAAAATTCAACCCAAGGTCTTCATTTTTCTTCATTTTATTTATTTGGAGCTTATCATGTTAGGTCAAACCTTCTACATCGATGACTCAATATGTCCCAAACTGAGTTTATCCTTCCATCTATATTTTTATTTTAAAAATTTATTTTAGGCTTGGAGGGAAGGCTGCATATGAGTTTTAGAATTAATCAGACCCATGTTCAATTCCCAGTTTACCCTCTACTTACAACTTATACTACCTTGGGTAAACTACTTAATCTAAGACTCAATTTTCTCAGCCATAAAATGGGAACAATAAAAATTCCATAGCAGAGCAGATGTAAGTCAAGTAGTTGAGCACCTGCTTCCCATGAATGAGGTCCCAGGTTCAATCCCCAGTACCTCCTAAAAAAATAAAAATTCCATAGACAATTTGTAAGTGAATAAGCATGGCTGTGTTCCAATAAAACTCTATTTACAAAAACTGGTAGTGGGCTGGATTTGGCCCATAGGCAGTAATTTGCCAACTCTTGTGTGAGACAATTTTTTAGCTTTCAGCCCATCTTTCCTAATACTTCTATTTCTCTGTTCCCTGCTCCTGTAACAGCCAATGCACTAACAAATGACCTTATAAAATTATCAATGTATGTGTTGCCTCTTTCAACAGTTATTAGGTACTTGAGGGCAGGAACTGTGTTTCCGTTATCTTTG
>PVKH010005288.1:0-22297 GCA_004027955.1 Chaetophractus vellerosus
ACTAAAATTAATAAATGAATCCAGCAAAGTGTCAGGGTACAAGATGAACACCAAACATTCAGGTGTTTTTCTATGCACTAGCAATGAACAATGTGAAGAAGAAATCAAGAAAAGGAATTATATCTGCAATAGCAACTGAAAGAATCAAATACCTAGTAATAAATCTAACCAAGGATGCAAAGGAAAAGTACATTGAAAATTAAACATCACTGCTAAAAGAAATCAAAGATGACCTAAATCAATGGAATCTCTGCCCATGGATTGTAAGACTAAATGTTGTTAAGAAGTAAAGCCTACCCAAAGCAATTTATAGACTCAATACAATCCCAATCAAAATTCCAACAACCTTCTTTAAAGAAATGGGAAAGCCAATCATCACATTTCTATGGAAGGGTAAGTGGCCCTAAATAGCCAAAATCATCTTGAAAGAGAAAAATGAATTTGGAAGACTCACACTATGATCTTAAAAAAACGATTACAAAGCCACAGTAATCAAAACAGCATAGTACTGGCACAAGGACAGAAATATAAATCAATGGAAAGTTCAGAAATCAGCCCTCACATTTATGGCCAATTGATTTTGAACAAGGGAGCAAAAAACACTGAATTGGGAAAGAAGACTCTCATTCACAAATGGTGTTGGGAAAAGTGGATCTCAATATGCAAAAGAATGAAGGTGGATACCTACCTCACACCATATACAAAAATTAACTCAAAGTGGACCAAAGACCTAAATATAAGAGGCAGAAATATAAAACACCTAGAAGAAAACATAGGGAAGCACATTCAGGACCTTATATTAGGCAATGGTTTCTTAGTCATTACCCCCAAAACACAAGCAACAAAAGAAAAAATAGATAAATGAGACCTAATAAAAATTAAATACTTTTATGCATCAAAGGAATTTAGTATGAAAGCAAAACGACAATCTAACAATGGAAGAAAATCTTTGGAAACCACATATCTGATAAAGGTTTACTAATCAGAATATATTAAAAAATCCTTCAATTCAGCAACAAAAAGACAAACAACCTATGAAAAACTAGGCAAAAACTTGAATGCAACAGTTCTCCAAAGAAGATATACAAATGATCAAAAAGCATATATGAAGAGCTGTTCAGTAACATTAGCCATTAGGGAAATGCAAATAAAAGCCACAATGAAATACCATTTCACAACCATTAGAATGACTACTATTAAAAAATGGAAAATTATAAGTGTTGTAGTGGATGTGGAGAAATCGGAGCACTCCTTCATTGTTGGCAGGAATATAAAATGGTTTAGCCACTAAGGAAGACAGTTTGGCCATTCCTCAGAAAGTTAAGTATAAAATTACCATTTGAGCCAGCAATCCCACTTCTACATATATGCCCAAAAGATTTGAAAGTGGGGACTTGAACAGATATTTGCACAAAGGTATTCATAGTTGCACTATTCACATTTGCTAAAAGCTGGAAGCAACACAAGTATTCATCAACGAATGAATGGATAAGCAATTGTGATATATACACACAATGGAATATGATTAAGCTTTAAAAAGGAATGAAGTTCTGATATATGCAACAACATGGATGAATCTTGAAGACATCATGTTGAGTGATAAGCCAAACGCAGAAGGACAAATATTGGATGATCTAACTGATTTGAACTCATTAGAATAAGCAAACTCATAGAGTCAGAATCTAGAATACAGGTTATGAGGGAACGGGATGAAGGTGGGGAATAGGGAGTTAAGGTTTAAAAGGTAGAGTTTCTGTTTGGAACTATGGGAAAGTTGGATGGTGGTGATGGTAGCTCAACATTGTGACTGAATTATGTATTTGAATATGGTTAATTTTAGTTTGTATAGATGTTACTAGAACAATTTTTTCTAATCTATGGAACTGCACAACACAATCAGTGAACCCTAAGTTAAACCATGAACTATGGTTAATAGTACAATTATTAAAATGTGATTTCATCAATTGTAACAAATGTACCACACAAATACAAAGTGTTAATAATAGGGTGGTACATGGGAACCCTGTATTTTATGCATGAATTTTCTATAAACCCACAAGTTCACTACCAAAAAAAAATCCTGTATATATAGTCTTACCATTTCTTCTGGACTTTAGCGGGAAAAAGTAAGCATTGATGTGCTTCTCCCTGCTAAGGTGTTCAATTTAGCAATAATGAGAAGGGGGCTGACATTTTTTTGTTGCCTACAGTTTGTCAGGATCTATATATTTAGCACATTAATTTAATCTTCATAAAATGCAAAGTACATACAACTGACTCCATTTTGCAAATAAAGTAACTGCATTTCTTAGAGGTTAAGAAATTGGCCCAAGTTCATGGAGGCAGTAGTGTTAGGGTCCTGAATTTAAATCTCTCTTCTTTTTCTTACACCGTCTTGTCTCATAAACAAATGCAGATATATATATATATATATAAAGGATACCCACATTCCAAAAAGAAAAAAAAAAGGAGGTGGTTGAGAAGGAAGATAAGCCAATATAAAGGAAAAGAAACATTTTTGAAAATAAAAATGCATTCTAATCATACTCCAGTAGTCCATCTGATATAAGGAATGTGAAAAATAAATTTCTATATTCATATAGAAATCCTAGAAAGATTGTCTCACCTTCAGTGATTTTGGTGATGGAAGTAATTCTAATTGGTAAAGAAATCTATGAAACAAATTTCTACACAGGCATACATTTGATGCTGTGCTTATATTTCTATAAAATATAAGAAAATAACATTACAAGTAACATTGTTTCATATTTTTCCCTTTATTACTAAGGCTTGATCTAAGATGATCAAATAAATAACTCAGTAGGTGAATCTTAAATAAGAGTTGCACACGTTTTTACAGTTGAGCAAGGTTTAGAGCAATATACTCACCTTTCTAGAAAAGAGGAGGATTAAATAAATTTAAACCAGAGAAAACCAAAACATTAAATCAGAGACTGAAGGATAAATGTATTGCGATATTTAAATATTTGCACAGATGCACTCCTGAATGTGAAGCATTAAAATTTAAGTTGTTTATCTCTCAGACAGATTTAATTTAATATCATGCAAGGCAAATAGACCTTTACTTATTCTGGTAAAGTGGTGCTGAATCAACTGTAGCCACTGCCTGTTAAAAGAGAAAAAGAAAAGAAAAGAAAAGAAAGAAAGCATAGCAATAACCATTTGTGTGCGTCTGAAGAACAAAGAATATTTAAAATATTCATGAAATGGTTTTTTAAATTTCTTGTGATTGATAACCCAAAAATGTGCAGTTCTCCTTAGTCTTTGCTATGATGGTCCAATTTTCTATTTCATCTAGACTAAGCAATGATGGCTGACATGAAAACTAAGGCCAAATAATTCTATTTTGTTTTGACAATTGTCAATAGAAATGTTGTGGTTAGTAAATATTGTCTTTAATAATAAAAAAAATAATAGGAATTTTTCCCATATCTAATCCACAGTCACATCAGCAATGCCTGCCATAAAGCCAAGACTCAGTAGATGTCTTGGGAATGAATTTATAAGAACTTTTAATTTCTAGCTGCTTTGTGAATTATACATATTCATATACTCCCTAGACTATATTAATGTAGACAACTTACACAAATACTTTGACTATTTCACTCACTATATCAATCACATCCTTCAAAAGAGTCAAATTGGTTCTTTTACGAACAATACAAACTTATAGATGATTTTAATATTGCTGTTTCCCTTATTGACTTGCATAGATGCAGCATCTTACTGCAAATGCTTACAAGGTTTTTCCTGGCAAGTTGGCTTAGAGATGAAATCACACAGTGTGTGGAAGAATACCTCCCCTCTCTTCCTCTGTTTAAAACTAATATAGCTCTACCTGATTGCCATGTTTTATGAGCACCGAGGGGTTTGAGAAACAAGCCTTCTCTTTCAAATAAAGCTCTTATCTCAGTCTGGATCTATGGCTCAGTACTGCTGCAAAGGCGACGTCTAATGCACAGTGTCCCACTCTCTAAAACTGGAGTCGTTTAAAGGTTTGCCCACACCCTCTGTGAGATAAGAGATTAGCAATGTGAAATTCATAGATGACCATCAAGGCAGTGATCCCAAAACACAATGTTTCTAAGCAACCTTTATTAAAGTAGGTTGGCATTTGCTATACATGAGTTATTCTACCTAATCAAATGCCCTGCTCCTTATAAAACTATAACTATGTCAGGAGGAGAAACCAAACTTTTTTTTTTTAATTAGAGAAGTCTTGGGTTCACAGAAAGATTATGCAGAAAATACAGAGATTGGACTTTTTTTTTTAACTTCTTAAAAAAATATATATAGCATAGGAGAAAGCACTGCATGCAGACTCTCAATTCTAATTCCCATAGACAATAGGTGCATGTCCATAAGCATTAAATAACCTTTCTCTTATATCTCAGCTGATCAGGCTACAAGTGGCTAGTGGTGACCATAAAATTATACAGCACTTTTGAAAACCCAGATGCAATAATTGCTTCAATAAATCTCACTCAGGTCAGAAAACTTCCTCTTGTTTATCCACTTTTGCTTTCTAAAAGGTATACTGGGCTACAGTTCTGCCTTCTCAGATTAATAGGGCACCAGTTTCTTTTTCAGCTAAGCTCATGCCTTCTTCACATATGAGCCAAAACATTAACAGCGTTTTCTTAAAAGATAGTGGTCAATTACTCAAATTCAATATGTGGGTACTAGTGACATTGTTTGAAAACTCCATTATCTCAGAGGAAGTTGCAGATTCTCTTTGGTTTTGCTCTTGGGATTCAACAAAGCTCTCTGGGGTACTAGAGGTTGAAAACATCTAAAGTTAAAGGGCAGCATTGTTGATAGGCTTGGCTGGCTGCCAATTTCAGATATTGAAGGGGCATTTAAAATTTCTTTTCAAAAACTTTCCTTTTACGATATGGTAGAATCCCCACAGCGTTATATAGAAAGCTTCATAATTACATGCTTACTCATCCTAGTACAATATTATACCTTAAGTTTTATTAAACTTAGTTAAATTAAATTGTGTGACCTTTAAAAACAACCCAAAGAGAGCCCAAACAATAAGGCACCAATCCAACTTTCTAATGATAAACCTGAGCAATGTCTTTCAAAGCCAGAATGATTTCTTAAATATATTTGGTTAAGCATTGTTATTTATGGATTTCCCAATGACATTAGTAAAATGGACAGAAAAAGTTCTTGTGGCATTTCATATATTAGATTGGTACATTTATGTATTTGTGTCTATTTTCATTAGCTAGAGAATTACCGATGTTTTAACCGAAAGAACTTAGTGACACTGAACAGGATTCCAATCCTAGCTTCTCCATTGACTAAAAAATTCCCTAGTGTTTATTGAAATAACAATAGTTTGCATCAGGGTTCTAAGGTTAAATGAGAAAATGTGTGAGAATTCCATAATAAAATGCCTAGGACATAGTAGATTTTAATACATATTTATTGGCTTGTACTTAAACAATTTGAAGATGGAAGAAACATTAGACAGATTTCTAATTCCACCCCGGTAAAGAGATCAAGTCCCAGGTTTTATAAACCAAAAGATTTGCACCACAAAAGAATATCGTGGTTTTGCCAAAAGAATTTCCTCCACAAATTAAGATATAGGTGGGCATAAATCATATTCATTCCCTCAAAGAAATGTTGTTAGGTTTACATCACTCTGAGGAAATATATTAAAATCTCATATTTCTTTCTGGAGTCTTATTCCCACCGAGTTGGTGAATTTGTCATCTGTATATAGAGAAGACTTTCTTCCAAGAAGAATGAAAAATGGTTTTCTTCTATAATCAGGGACTCACCTCTGTTATCCTCCCTGGTAACATCAGCCATCATGAGTCTGGCTACCTAGCAACCACGTCTTTCTATATCAGACAGCTTTATTTGAAACAATCTTCACTGGAGAAAAGGTAGAAGAAAAAAATCCACATAAAAATAAAACATGGAATATCCATAAGAATAAGTACAATCAATACTTTCTTGGGATGCTAGTCAATTTTCTTTGTATAATTTTAACCAAAAAAATTAAAAGGGCAGAGATTTGTGAGGGAGCTAAATATACATGTATTTCAGGGAAGTGCTTTGTTCCAAATATTATGTTAAAAGAATTTAATTGATAAAACATACAGTAGAATTGCCCCTACTATAATAAGGGGCAATTCTGTACAAACTAGAAAGTTCTAAAAAGCAATATACCAAATATTTCATGAAAGTGTTGTTACCTAACACAATTTTGATGCAGCAGTCTGTACTTTGAGTCTTCCTGCCCTGTGGCCTCTGGGTGAGCTAATCTCGATATTGAGTTGGTTCTCAGCACCAAAGGTCTGACAGAACCTAGGAAAGTTTAAGCAAACAGTTCACTTTATTTGAAATGGATTTACTACTGTCATCAGGAACAGTGTGTCCCCCATGGCCTCATTTTATGGCCCATCCACCTGATGGGCAGGTTCCTGACAAACTCATTCCTTGTCAGCGCCTACCTTCCCCACAGCCCTCCATCAGTCTTCCTCACTTAGATCCA
The DNA here is from genome assembly GCA_004027955.1 of Chaetophractus vellerosus. Classification (NCBI taxonomy): domain Eukaryota; kingdom Metazoa; phylum Chordata; class Mammalia; order Cingulata; family Chlamyphoridae; genus Chaetophractus; species Chaetophractus vellerosus. The sequence goes on from PVKH010005288.1 coordinate 6,539, forward strand.
ATATTTCTTCAGCCAAAGTAGATCATCACAAAAAATCAAACAGGATTTTCTGACTGCCAAAACAATAACTTATATTGATATCCAAATGAAGGAGGTACAAAATATATTTACAAAATGATTGAGATTTTAACCCAGGAAATACTTCATATAGAACCAAAGCAAATAATATTAGTTAAAGGAATTATATATCCTGCCCTTAAAATCTTACTGGATAGGTTAGACTTTAATATAATCAATATAAGAAATAGAATAGCAACAAACATTTATAAATGTAAATAATTTTAAATCAGACCTGGCCTTGCACTCTCTTTTAAAATTTGTAATTTCTTTCAATCTATTTTTCTATTTATTTTACAATTTTACAATAAATGTCTTTTTAACAGCTAAAAAAAAAGCCATTGATTATACACTTCGTATGGATCACATGGTATGTGAATATAACTCAATAAAATTACTTAATAAAAAAATAATTGTGCAAAAATCGCCAGAAATGGCAGCTATGTACAGCAGGGGAAACAGAGAGGTTGAGAGGGGAGGCATTTCCTTGTTTGTCTGGTTTTTGTTTATTATTATTATTGAAATAAAGAAAATGCTTTAATAATGATTGAAGTGATGAACACACAACTCTGTGATTAAACCAAATACCATTGATTCTACACTTTGGATAAATTGTAGGCCTTATTAATATGTATCAATAAAATTGGTTTGAAAAAAATGGGGTGGGTTGGGGACAAATACACCAAATGTAAGATATGGACTATAGTTAGTAGTAATATTTTGACGATGCATGGTGTTGGTGGAGGGGAGCCCTGTATGATGTTATGCATGTTTATTCTGTAAGTTCACAACTTTTACTATATACTTATTGTTTATGTATGTTCATGTATTAATGGTATATTTCAATTTAAAAAATCTAGAAAGACAAAAAAGTCTTACTACATAGGGATATGTTATTTGAGGGAAATATTTAAGAATAAAGACTTTAACAATAACAATTATAATAAAGCTTATACAAATTTGTAGCATCTTAAATGTTTCAAAGTAATTTAATATGTCTTACATAGGGTTATCTTCAAAACATTTGTGAGACAGAAAAAAACTATTATTTTTCCCATGTTATGGACAATGAAACTAAGGCAGTAATTTGTTCGATAGCACACAGTAAATTAGTGACAGAAACAGGACTAGAAGCAAGGTCTTCTCACCATAAGCCCTAGATACTGATGGAAATTCTGTGTCTTTTTAAATTAGACTAGAACAGAAAACCCTCTTAATTGTGCTTCAATCTTTCCAGGTCCCCAATCAATCCCGTCTTAATTTACATTCTCTCTCTCCTTTCAGGCCAATGCCTATTGTACTTGCTCCCAAATCATAGGAAAATAAGAGAGACAATGTTAATTTAAATGTCTGGCTTTGCTGATCTACTTGTAAGGGATGGAAAATGACAGAATCTCAAGATATATGCCATTAACCAAGCTATTTAACTAGGCAACCAAGAATTTACTTCCAGGCATTTTTCTAAACATTTGGAATACAAAAGCTAACAGAACAAACAATATTCTCTGTTTTCATAGGGCATACATTCTGGGAGGAGGAGATAGACAATAAATTATGTATATAATATATAACTGAAGTTATATAGAATATATTAGAAAATGATAAATGACAAGAGGGTAACAACAGAGTAGGGTGGGGAGGTGGGAATGCTAGAACAGTTAGCAAGTGTAAGGGCAATCAGAGTATAGAAAATGTCCCTCCCCTCAAAAATCTAGCATAATCTAGTGAGGGAAAGATAAACAGAGCAGGAAGGACCAACAATAGACAGGATTTAGCAGCTGATATACCATGATGAATATATATAAACCCCGAATAGGCAAATCTCATCTAGACAAAGAAAACTCCAGGGTAGCCTTAGCAGTCCTCACAATCCGTGAAGTTATGCCCCTCGAGGGACTGACATATGAGATCTCTTTAAAAGAAAGTTTTTTTTCTTTATTAGAGAAGTTGTGGGTTTACAGAACAATCATGCATAAAATACAAGATTCCCATACAACATCCCACCACCAACGCTTTGTTTTGGTGTAGAACATTTGTTACAATTGATGACAGCATTTTTTATAATTGTGCCATTTTTTAAACAGCAGTAGCCAGGATTTATTGAGAGATTTTATCTTCTATGCACTGTGTGAAGCAATTTGCATGGATTATCTCATTTAAAACACCCAATACACAGGCCTGTGAAATATGTCCCTATGTGTTGGTGGTGGGGAGAGGTATGGAAGCCTTGTATGATGATGTGCATGTTTGTTTTGTAAGTTCACAACTTTTACTATGCACTTAATGTTTATTTATGTTCATATATGAATGATATACTTCAATAAAATTTTATTTTTAAAAAATACATCATTCCCATATACCCCCCATTGTCGACACTTTGCATTAGTATGGTACCCTTGTTACAACTGAGGAAAGAATATTAAAATAGACTATTAGCTATAGTCCATAGTTTACATTAGGTGTATTTTCCCATATACCACCCTATTATTAACGCCTTGTATTAGTGTGGTACATTTATTATCATTCATGAAAGAACATTCTTAGACTATTAACTACAGTCCATCAACTACAATAGCGTTCACCATGTTATATAATCCTTTGTTTTATCTGAGTAACATAGAAGACCTAAAGTTTCCCATTTTAACCACATTCACACATATAATTCAGTGCTGTTAATAGCACTCACAATATGTGCTACCAGCACCACCATCCATTCCCAAACCTTCACAATCAACCTAAGTAGAAATTCTGTACAAATTGAGCATCAATTCCCCATTCTCTAGCCTCAATCTATTCCCTGGTAACCTATCTTCTAGATTCTAACCCTATAAGATTGTTTATTAGAATTAGTTCATATCAGTGAGAGCATATAATATTTGTCCTTCAGTGTCTGGTATGTTTCACTCAGCATAATGTCCTCAAGGTTCATCCATCTTGTCACATACATCAGGACTTCATTCTTTTTTATGGCTGAATAATATTCTACTGTATGTATATGCCACATTATGTTTATCCATTCTTCAGTTTATGGACACTTGGGTTGCTTTCATCTTTTGGAAATTGGGAATAATGCTGCTATGAACATCAGTGTGCAAATATCTGTTCAAACCTTGCTTTTAATTCTTCTGGATGTATATCAGACAAAATAGACTTTAACTCAAAAGCCATTATAAGAGATAAAGAGGGACACTATATATTGATTAAAAGGGCAATCCACCAAGAAGAAATAACAGTCATAAATATTTATGCACTTAATCACAATGCCCCCAAAAAAGACAAAAAAAAAGGTATGACTTATAAAAAGCAAAGGACAAAATGACTGAAGTACTGCCTTTATAGTAATGACAGTGAATGCTATGGATTAAATTCCCCAATCAAAAGGCACAGAGCAGCAGAATGGATTAAAAAAATCATGATCCAACTTTATGCCATTTACAAGAGACTCACCTTAGACCCAAAGACACAAATAGGTTGAAAGTGAAAGGTTGGAAAAAGATATTCCATGCAAATACTAACCAAAAAAGGGCTGCTATATGAATAGCAGGCAAAATAGACTTGAAGTCAGAGCTGTTATAAGAGACAAAGAAGGACACTATATAATAATAAGATCATTCTTTGGGTCTTTTTCATTCATTTCACTTGCAGGATGTCTCTAGAAACCAACATAACCCAGATCAATTTTACTTTGCCAAAGCATAGCAATTCTGGGAGTATTTGGAATTGAATTGTCAGCCAGGGATTCCTTGACATTGGATAATTTTAGGTATTTCTAGGTAATAGAATAACTAACTCAAGAATCACTTCTGGAATTTATTTATAGCTACTCCCATCATTTATTCACAAATATTTTTTGAGTGCTTGCTATGGGTCAGGCACTATTTTAGGCCCTTGGGTCAAAGATCCTTGCCCTCATGTCCTCATGAATCTTACATTCTAATGAGGAGAGACAGATAATAAATAATGCACATTATAACTAAGTATTTGATACAGTGTGCTAGAAGGTTATAAGTGGTATGGGAAAAGAAAAAGTAGAGCAGGGTAAGAAAGGTGAGTTATACATTGATGGACTAGACCAGAGTGGGGTGGGGATTTTATACCTAATAACTGGAAGGATGGTGTTGCCATCACCTGCTACTGGGAAAGTAGTAGGAAGAGCAAGTCGTGATGAAGGGGTGAGTGCTGAGGTATGTGGGCTGGGGGATGATTTAGGAGTTTAGCTTTGGATCTGCTGAGTCTTAGATGTCTAAAAGCAGTGAACATCTAATGATGCATCTCATTCTGTGTTATATTAAGATGGAGCAGTAGAGTGATTTTTGTCACACTCATACAGAGGCTGGGGAAATTTGGAAGCCCCTAAAAGAATGTTAAAAATATGTCTAAATGAATAAAAAGCCTTTTAAAAAAATGTCTACAAATAGCTTAAGTTTTTATATGAAAGAAGTTACAAATTTTTCTATCCAGTCCTGACATGTCCACATAAGAACAGTTGTACCGGGTTTTACTTTCAGAAACCTCATAGGAAATAGACATTTGGGTTCTAAAGGACAGAGATGTAAACTGTAAGTGATGTGCAAAGATTTCAGAAGAGAAGAAGTGATCTTCCTTGGGGATATGCAAAACTAACATAAGCTACTTTTCCTACTCTGGTTGCATAAATTCCCATTGCTCAGAGATCCAGATTCCAAAAGAAAGTATGCTGTGTAACTAAGGAAATGTCTGTAGCAGACATTACCTCTACCAAAAAAAAAAAAAAAAAAACCATTGAATTTAGGATGAGAATGTTGTTGATTAAAACACCTCATAAGAATCCCTGATTTTATGAAACCCAGATAAAATTTAGAAAATATAGTCATATAATCTCTTAAAAATATTTTCCTTCTTTATTTACATAATAAAATTGACAATATATTGACAGGAAAAAAATATCCCCCAATAAACTGAGTTGAAGATGTAACAAGTGAAGGATTAAGAGGTGGCTAATCGCATCAAAAGTACTATACCTTCAGGATTTCTTCCTCAGTCTCACTCTCAGAAGGTGCCATCTTCCATAGCTCCATCTCAGTCCTTTGCTCAAGCCAAATATCTGAAGGCCACAGAACATACCAAATCCTCTCATACCATCCCTGGATTTTATGCTTCCAAAGGAGTAGGTCCATCTTAAACAGCTCATAAAATCACCATGGGTTGTGGGGAAAAATACACACCACACACATATTTCTGTTCCTTAACATCCTTAACTAGATGCATTACAGAGAATCAGCAACGTTGCTAATCTATTGATGGCCCCTGCAGTTCAACTTATCCATTGAGACCATATTTGGGATAATTCATTACCCATTTCACTTTTCTCCAGAGGAAAAGGGCCAAAATAGAAGAGGTGATTTAAGAGATTAATTTTTTAAATATTTAAAAAATTATTTCTAAATCCATTCTTCAATGACCATAAATAAGTTTTTTTTAAAGATTAAAAAATGTAATTAGAAGAGAAAATTCAATTTGCTTCATAGCTATAGCAGAACTGAATCAGATTACTGGGATTTGGTCAAGATTTCTGCTTGAATAACATTTTATGATTCATTTAAAACATCATGTAAATTGTAGTGCATCACAGTGCCAAGCCAGACTTGATCTGTTAGTATTTTATTATATCTGACAAACCGTAATTTGGTTTGTTTTCATTTCTATAGTATTTAACTAAAGTTTTTTTTAAAAAAATTAGATGTAAACTATGATTAAAGACTTGTTATCAAAAGAGTTACAATTATGTTGCTTATAAGCCTATTTATTGAAAGACTATAATCCCATTCTCTAGCTTTTAAGGAAAAGAGGCAACTATCTTAGTTAATTACTGTTTCATGGCTAGTACCCAGAGCAAGCACAGTTAAGTGTTCAATGTTCCAAAGTAATTGGCAAGAACTTAGAAGAACCAGGACATATAAATTTACACTAACAACTTAAGCTAATTTGCAAAAATGGAAATAAATTCAAGAATTTAGTGATTACCCTCCAATGAAATAAAAGGAATTGCTGACAATAAGCAAAATCCAATACAAGTCCAACTAAACCTGTGATAGTTACAAGACACTTTAATAACGCATTTTAAAAGCCTCCTTTTATCGCTATGACACATATCTGAGAGGGAAAAATCTATATTAACAAAAAGCCACAATAAATAACAACTCTTATGTATCTGCAATTTGTCTAAAATAAATTCTGGTGAAAAAGATCTCTCTCCTTGAATGCAGCAAAATGCCTCAAAACATTACTGGCCATGCAGCTTGGAAAAACTGCCACTCTTACCTTGAAAAAGCCTCTGAATATGGCACATTATTGAGTTATGATGCCTTGTGGGGAGCTGTTTCTACCTATGTAATAATTAAGCATGCATACTCCAAGAAAATGAGGAAACACAGATAATCGGCACTGCTCTGGATGTTATTATTTATTTAGCTTGTTTGCCTGAAATTGTTAAATAGATTATATACTCCCCAGAACACAGGTTTTATTTTTTTTCCTTGCAATTTTTAACCACAGCAAATCATAAAAATGTTGGTGGTTCAAACCTTTGAGGTGGAGTTCAGTAATAAACTGAAACAGATGCTTTGCAGTGAGGGACGGACAGTACAGTGAGGCTATAAGAATTTACAGAGTAAACACTACATCAGGATGATTTTCACAGCCTGCACCCTTGACAGTAGCTCTATGGTACTATTATACGTGGCAGAGTCCGGTGAAGTAGCAGGAGCAGAGAATTCATACAAAATGTCATTATCTTAATTTTATATTTTCTTTGTTTGAGTATACATGAATAATGTAGTATACCCCTAACCTCCTTTACTTTTCTCCAATCCCAATGGTATGCTGGAGACAGCCAGTACCAGATTCTTTAGGGACCAAGAGTTCTTGAGGATCTGGAACCCAATCTACCTTTCCAGACTCATCTTCCACCCCTGACCCACCCTGCCCCCACATTCCACATGCCCCCATCACAGCAAGCTGTTCCCCATTTCTGATCACGTACTGTCCTCCTCATGACTTTTATGCCTTCTTCCCTCTTCCAAAAACACCTCTGGCTAATGAAGATCTATTCATCTAAATAGATGTTCTCAGTTGCCATCTTTGCTATGAAGCCCCCTCCCACCTCCAGTTTCCTCCCATAAAGAGTGGTTTCAAGTCCAGAGATATATACTTGAAAAACCCAGCTCTGCCACTTACTAGGGGTATAACCCCATTTAAGGGGTGAAAATCTGTTTTGTAAAATGAGAATATTAACATCAGTCTCTCACTTTTATCTGATTATCTGTGTTATCATTAAATTAAATCTTTAGCACAGTGCCTGGCACAAATTAAGTATCCATAAACTGTTGCTGTAAATATTATTACCTATTCTCTTGGAACCTTGTTCATAATTCTATAATAGCATTTATTAAGTTATGTAAAATAGTTTACCTGTCCATCTCCTCAACTCTGCTCAGCTTTGGGTAGCCAATGACCAGAAGGGGCCTGGCACATAGAATGTGATCGATATTTGAGTGCTTAATTAATATATGAACAGTGAAACAATCAACCGTGCAATGGCCATATTTAACACTCCTCATATTAGGGTTTTTAAAAATCCTCAATTGAAGATTCCAAACATGGCTTTTCCTTATCCACAGCTATATGGGTGAAATGGAAATATAAGAGTATGGCTCTATAACATAGTTCTATAGAAATCAGTGGTGCCAGGTAACCCTTGAAGTAGAGGAGAAGGCAAGGCTCTAAACAGGAAGGAACAAGGTAGGATCTGACTTGGGGAAACTGGGTCTCACTAAATGTTAAGTCAGGCAGGCTCTCAGGGCATGTGGTTTAGTTTTCATGGAAGATGAGTTCTCAATCAAAAATTATCAACAACTGAAGGAAACAAATCACAGCAGAAAAGAATCAGCTGATGCAACACAAGGCATAATTCATAACCCAAGGGTTATAGATAATAAACAACTTAAGATTATTTCAAATAGTCATGGAAATAAAGGATGTGGTATAATTTATAAAGTAAAACAGGAGAAGAAGATTTTAAAAAAGAAACTACACAAAAATCCTAAACATGAAAAGTATAATCAGTGAAATAAAAAAATTAGTTGATAGGTTTAACAATAGGTTAGGCACAGTAATGAAAGAATTGGTGAACTGTAAGATAGATGCAGAAATGTAAATGGTCTAACATACATCTGAAATCCCTAGGAATAAAGCTCATTGCACAAAAAACAATACTTTTACTTGATCCACAGGGATACTGAAAGCAAATTAAACATGTAATAAATTCTTTAGTCAGTTTGACTCTTTTCTGTTGTATTCAACAGAGCCAAATTCTTTACTGTATTTTGGACAGAACTATCTGAATGATTCTAGTGACTAACATTTCTATGAAATAGCTATCTATATTTGCCTAACAATGAAAATAAACTTTGTAGCAGTAAAAAAGAGATACAAAATTATTTCCAAATCTGGGGAGGGTACATGGCTGAATCAGATTCTCCTAAAAGAACATAACTTAGAAACTTTAGGAAACATACAAATGATTTCTAACTTTGTGATTTTGTATTCAAATTTTGAATAAAACATGATTAAACATAAGCCTGACCTTTTATATTGGAGCAATTTTAAACACAACATGTAAAAGAAAAGTTTCATTTCCCTTCTCAGTCACATAATTAATAAAATTTGGGAATAATCATAAAGTGTCATCCATGATTTTTTTCATTTGAGCAAGAGAGAGAAGCATACAATCTGTTGGCAGTCATTGGGTCTTTCAGTCTAGGAGGTCAAGGTTGTGATGTGATTTCATGGTTGCTGGCAGGGGCTGCATGTACAACTTGTGGGATGGGATCAGATACATAATTAAAACAGTGATAGCAGCCCAAGGAAGAGCATAAACATAATCCTCATAAGCAACTTCTTAAGAACACAGGATGAATCCAAACATGAAAATAACAAAGAGGGGTGGAAAGATCCCATCTCCAAGGTAAAAATAAAGAAGGAATGATTCCAGTCTTTTTCCCACAGGTAGCAGTAATGTCTTTGCTATGAATGTGAAGTTAGAGAGAAAATAGTTTACATCCTCTAACATCAGTTGTAAAAGAAACTAATGGGAAAAGCTTTCCAAGACCCTTGCTAAATAAGAGGAAAGAGTAACAAGAACAATAACTCCTGGCCTTTAGGTCACATGATTACAATTGTAAATCTATTTTAACATCTCTCTACTTCCCTGTAAGTGGAGATTTTTCATTTTCAGCATTTTATGGGGAAAGATGCTGAGGTATTTAGTAGTGAAGACTTGCTTCACATTGCCCAATGAATGAACCAAACAGCTTCTTTTCACTTCACCACAAAGGTGGTTGTTCTGAAGTAGCCCTAGCTTTTAGGGAAGACTGGAGATGGGGCAGGAAAACCTGGCTTTATAAGAAGAGTTCTCAGATGGAGCTAAGATAGTCTCAGTTGCACTGTGCCCAGAACTGAACTCACCATCTTCCTGCCAATGTTCACCATTGGCATTGAACCTAGCTGTTCAAACCTTGATTCTCCTCTCACTCCCAATCTAGAGCCAAACCTCCTCAACATCTTCCAATCCTTCTCTCCACCCCACTACCACCATCAAAGTTCGACCACCATGAGCTCTTGCTCGGATTACTATAGTCTCCGAAATGGTGCCCCACCCTGCAGGCTTGTCCTTTCCAATCTGTTCTTTACCCTGCAGTGACAGTAGTTTTGCAAAAACCATATCTGATCAGGTCTGAAAATGCAATCATTCTCAGTGACAATGAGCATAATATTCAACTTCTTAAATGGCTTATGAAGCCCTCTGTGATCTGGCCCCTGCCTCCCTATCCAGTCTCATCATGCACAGCCTGCCGCCCTGCTCACTGTACTCCTGCCATGCCATGTCAGCCTCTATCACACCACGCTCTTCATTCTTCTGAGCCTTGTCCATACTGTTCCTGCTGCAGGAACACTCTTCCTCTCCCCACTCCTTATACTAGACAGCTCTATTCACATTTAAAATCTCATCCTGGATATAGTTTCCTCTAGGAAATCCTGTCATATTGCATTTGCTCCAAACTACCTTTGCCCCTACCTGACTGTACATGCTACACATCTGACATATTTACCACCAAATCCCTAGTATTTTGTAGTGACCAGTAAATATTTTTTCTTTATATAGTTTTTTTATTTTAAAATTGGATTATAAAGTAATTATGAAAACTTGCCCAAATCTAACAGCTTTACAAATTTTCACAAGTTGAATGCATTCTGTGCCCAGCACCCAGATTAAAAAACAAAACATTGCAAGTACCCAGAAGCTCCCCATTGTGGCCCCTTTTGGTCAATATATTCTCAAGGGATTTATAGAAGCATAGATTAATTTTGTATCATCTTTCCCTTTATAGTCATCATACAGTACATTTACTTTCATGTCTGGCTTCTTTTGTTCAATATTATGTTAGAGAGATTCATCTATATCGGTGTTTAGCTCTCAATCATTTGTTCTCATTGCAGGAGCCCTCAATAAATATTTGTAAAATGAAAATAATGAATGAAACAAATATTACTAAAATCCAAAAGAGGAATTAAGTCTCCAAATATCTTGGGATGGAAGAAAGGGACCAATTCCAATCTTCTCTCCAAGTCCCTAAGATATATAAGAAATTGACCAACAAGGTGTCCTATGACCACCCTCCATGTCATAATAGTAAATTGAGACATCAGCAGCAATGGGACCAACCATTCATTTTCTGTTCTTTTATTTTTAAGGTGTGTCACCTCCATAATCAGAATCACAGAGCCAGGTGCAAAGGGCGTCATTTGAATTATAGGATGGTGACTGGCATACAATCTTCCTGGATGTTACAAGCAAGCAATGTAGACATTAAATGCTGAGTTACTTCCTGCTTTTTGTACTTTACAGCATCCCTTTGCACATACCAACAGGCCTGTGAAACCCATCTGTCAGGAATTAGGGATGTACAATGCAAAGCAATTACAATTGGGGTGTACAATGCAAGTAAAGGAAGTAGCAAACCAGAAAGTGATGGAAAAGGGGCAGAATATGGGGAAGAGCGGGGACATCAATTGGGGATGCTAGAAGGATTACAAGGGGTCTCAACTCTGGTTGCCAATGAAAATCATCTGGATAAAATACACCTGGGTTCCATGCCAGACCACCTGTTTCAGGATCACTATGGGTGGGGCTCTGGATCAGAATTTTTCAAAGCTCCCCAGGTGATTACATGTAGCCAGGTTTGAGAACCACTAGTCTAAAACAAAAACCAAAGTGAGACAATAAACAGACACACCTGTAGTTGTTCTCAAACTTTATTATGTAGAAAAGGCACCTGAAGAGCTTGTTTAAATTGCAGGTTCTCCCAAACCCACCCCAGCCCCAGAAGTTTCAATTCAGTAGGTCTGGATGAAACCTACAATTCTACATTTGTGCCAAGCTCCCCCGTGATCCTGAAACTCTGGGGAAAAGATGGCTAATGAAGACAAAAAAGGAAAAAAGAAGTAGAATTGTAGTGCTGAGGATAATCCACTGTCCAGAGTGAGTGCATAAAACCCTGGAAGAAACAACAGATTTTTTTTCTCTTAAAGTGAAGTTTGGAGTATGATAACAGAAAAAGTGAGTACTTATTAAAATTTCATTTGCCCTTAAATTTAAATCTTTCTGAAAGCCTTTGACTGTTACTGAATTTGGAACCAGTTATCCCTCTACCCTCCTTCCCTTCCCTCCCCTTCCCTTTCCACAGTAGCAAACCCACCATGCTAGTCTGAAGAAGATGTGATACTGAATAGGCTCTATAATAAAAAATTTTCTAAAATGGCAAGCTCTATAATCATGAATGTGCTTTGATAGGATGATATTTTGATACCTCATAAGCATCCCTTAAAATTAGCACCTGATAGCTTTTAAGCAAGCCAGTACAAAGACTTTATTTGAATGGCCAAATGGTAAGCTTGCATTGAAGGAATTCTGAAGTTGCTTTCATCCAAAGAGATGAAGAATTTGAGAATTTCAGGTTTGTTTTTTCCTCTAACGCCTGTTAAACCATCTTTGGTATTCAGTCATCTGTTTCCATGGTTCAAGAGATTGCAGAACCAAAGTTACTACAGAAATGAACTATTGCACAAGGTGTTCAAAAAATTTTAAGTGAAAAGTGCATCCTTGAGCATACTCGGGAAGTCCCAGACATCTGAATAAGAACTTGTGGATGATTCGGATCATAGACACATGTGTGAGCTTCAACACATCCCTCACTTATCTGGACCACAGTTTCCCCTCTTATAAAATGAAGGTCCTAATAATAGCTACCATTTACTGAGCTTCTGTTCTCTTCTGTGCAATGTACTAGGAATTCCATACACAACATTTGACAAGTAACTATATGAGATGTGTTACCCCCATTTTTTTAGAAGAAATTGAGGTCCCAAGAGGTTAGGTAAATAATGCGAAGTCTTAGCTCATAATTGGCAGAAAAAGAGGCCAGTTTCACTACCAGTGATTCTCCTGGATGCAGGCCTCATACCTTACTTAGCAGTGCCTAGCACAGTTCCTGGCATGTAGTAAGCACTCAAGAAACATTTCCTAAGTCAATGAACAAATCTCGTCCCTCAAACCATGTTCTTTATCATTCCAATTATTCCATTATATATGCATCAAATAGTGGACACTTAATATCTCAAATAAATGTCATAGATCTAGGATGAAAAGTGTTTGTAGAATTCAATATTTTGTTTCAGGGAATTGGGAGGAGAGACCGGGAGTTGTTGGGACGTAGTTTGTTATAGTAGCTAGAGAATAGGATGGGATAAGAATCCCAGCCTTCTGAGTCTGTGATCTTAAGGCCAGTTAGCTAATCTCAACTTCATTATCTGTGAAAGGTAATGTGACTCTGTGATTCCTATGGCCCATTTAAACTCCAAACTTCTATTGAATACAACCCTTTCTCAATTGTACTAAAAAGGTTACCCACAGCTCCTATTTTAAATATCCTGTCACTCATGTAGGGGGAAAATCCAACTATCTAATTTGCATGGAAATGTCTCTAAATGGAGTTGACTATTTGGACTTTTTGCATATTGTATTTACTTAAGGGTCTGCAGTCCTTCTCCATTCGATTTATCTTTAGTCTGTATGTAGTCTCTTTTTCAGATGACAGGGCAGGGAAAATCAAATATTATATTCTCAGAGTGAGAAAAATACTCTAATTTCACTCAATACTCCTTGAAATTCGTTTTTACAGAAACAACTATCGCTAAATTGTAGGTCAGGTTGCAGCATATTTACAGAGCATTATATACTACCTTAATGATAAGTATATAACCTGTGAGAACAATCAATATTCTAAACAGTAACTTGCTTTTTTCTGTAGAACAGAGAGAACGTTTTTTTTTTATTTGTTTGTTTGTTTAATGCACAGTTAAATCTGAGGCTTCTGGTTAGAAGGACAGTGAGATTTAACGCTTCTGTAAGAGTTATTCTTTCTCAAAAGCAAATCACAAGACCTACCCAGCACTCATAGAAAGAGAGAGCTCATCATTCCACTCATTCAACACATTTATTTATTGAGGACCTACTATGGCCTAATTTTCTTATTACATTGTGAGCCCCTGATGACAGGGACCAGACCTCATTGGTCTGTGTATCTCTGACAATTAGCACAATGTCAACACACAATATGTTCTTTCTGATGCTCTGTTGATGACATAAATGAGTGATGGTGTGCAGGCTGCAGTGGGTACATTATTGGGTAATGAACCAATAGTTTCTATTGGAATGAGACACTAAGGCATGACCTGAGGTCACAGCATTGGCAATGGCCATGGAAGACATTGCAAAAATAGGTTAAATCCTGCAACACTTTCTAAAATGACAGTGGAGACTACAATGTTGTTTCTCTTTCATGAGTTACAGACCACCATAGTAAATAATTGTTGAGGCTTAATGCTGTACATATCAAAAAGAAAAAGAAAACAAACAAAATAGGGGTAGGGTGAGTGCTTATAGAAAATATAGGAAAAATCTTTTATTTGCCTGCCTTGTGTGTGTATGCTTAGGTGTACACCACTCACACATGCTTACACATATCCAACACACACCAATCTCCCTCCTGCTTTTACTAAATATCAGGAAGTAAAACACAAAAACAATACCACCACCAAAGCAATGGGAACCAAAAAAACCAAATGGATAGCAAGTTTCCAAAGCAAATAAGGCCTTAATAACTAGTAAAGATTAATAAAACATGACCACACATAGTCGTGATATAGACACTGTTCCAATCTTTACCTCACCAGAAAAAAAGCAAAACAAGGGTTATGATAAGTAGTGGGCACAATGCCTAAAAAAGACAAGAGACAAGTATCATTAGTTCTATACTATGCTTATCATATTTTATCCAAAACCTGTCCTAAACTGATAGCCATCTATCAATCTATCTGAATCAGTGTTAAGTCCAAACAGAACACTGTATTGAAACCAGAGGAAATATAATTTAATGCACCAGGAATTGGTTACATAGGTGATGGTGAAGAGGAGAAATCAAAAGTGATGGAGACAGTAAGGTCAACTTAGTGATTGACAACAGCAGGAATCTGCTACTACCCCTAAGCTGAAAAATGCAAGGGATGAACATGTACTCTAAAAGCCAGGGGCTGGGGACATGCTAAGAAAGCTGGACCATAATGACCCTTGGGAGCTGAAGCTACAGAGAAGGCACTGACCCCAACACACATGACAGCTGAGGCAGAAAGAGAGAAGGAGAGAAAGACCCATGTTTTCCATTCCACCCCTCCCCCCTCCAGTCTCTGGTAAATGCTGCCTACTGGCTAACCCATATATCATGGGAGGGGGCCAGTGTAGCACCAGGAGTCCACCCACTGTGACACCCAACAGAGCAGAGAAAGGAGGTAAGGACCTGGGGCAATATGGCCAAAAACTAGCATACCATCACAAAAGAAAAATAATAACAAAATAGATGCTAGTGAAATGAGCTAATCTAATTTAAAAATACTTTAACTTGGAAGGACATTAGAAAAAAAGACATATATAGAAAAGATATTATTATTAAGGCCACAAAGTTGAAGCAATAGGCATTTACAAGAAATTCCAGTAATTTTTGCCTAGTCCCCATACTATTTCCTATACTATCTGCTCTCCACCAACTACTAGCCTTGGGAGTGACATGAACACATGATCTGATGGGCCTGAGCCCATCAGATTCTCTCTTTTGAAATTGGTGCCCACAGAGCCCAGCTGAAGGCATTTGATCAATAATGACAAGGGGAGGGGAAAGAGGAAAAGTCAGACTTGTGAACTCCAGTGAAAGATCATGAGACGCATCTTCTTTGCTCAAGCTAGTGTGAGTGGGTATCTGTTTCCTCCTAATACCATCCCAAACAGCCAACTCTGGAATGAACTATTTTAAATTTTCAGATTGAAGTTTTGCCTTTATGATTCCTGTGATAACAACAATGGGATAAATGAAAAGGACAACTTATGACTTAGCATTGATTAGACCCAAAGAAATTGTCAGATTGCCCACGCTACATATTTTCATTGGGTTCAGAATAATGGAGCTTGGACATTGGTCGCAATCATAATAATGAGCTCAGGAGAATATAGTGAGGTAAAAGGTAAGGCTACCATCTGTCTCACAACCAAACAAA
>PVKH010005289.1:0-22295 GCA_004027955.1 Chaetophractus vellerosus
TGGATGGATTTATACTTTATTAATATGTATCAGTAAAACTGATTTGTTAAAACATTTTTTTTAGAATTTAATATCCTAAAAAAACACACACATAAGAAAAAAAATCTATACTATTACATCAAACCCTCATTTTCTCCCTCTTGAGAATCTTGTCCTCCTTTTCCTCTACCTTCACTAAATAATTACCAACAATTGTTAAAAAATTAAAGAGTTGTATTTTAAAATATTTTGCAGCTATTTAGGAAATTAATTAGTACCAATTTTATATATAGTTCTCTGGTCCCAGTTTATAATTTAATTTCAAGTCTCCAATAATTCAGCAACACAATAATCATCTAAATTTTGAAATGCCAATGTCACTGGAAGACATAATTTAAAAATATGTTTCATCTATGGAATACAATTAAAATATATTCTGACTTACAATAGTATAGATAAAAATGTGATCTACAGAAATTTGCTAGTGCTAATAGGAAATCTGACCATAATTACAACTGATTTTTCTTATTTATATAACATTGTACTTACTTAAAAATAGTTGGCAGGGATTTGAAACGTTTGTTTTGAGGTGCATTTGTCCAAAAAGAAGACCATCTGTTCATACTGAATGGAATACAATCTAATAATTAGGGGCAGCTTTTGAATCATATTGTTCATTAACATGGTAACTGGTTCAAGTTCATGCTCAAGATCCAAAATTAAAATCATACCTGCAATTTTCATTATAACTATGAAACATGGATCTATTTAAAATGCATATCTATTAGGTCTTTGAAGAAGTTTCATTATCAGTATCTGAATCTTGTTAAAGGTCAAATAGTTAAGCTGAGTAAGAAACATGGTCACACACTGGAAATCTCTTCTCACAGATCTGACTACATATTTATTGTGGATCTTTACTCTTTTGTTGTTTATTTTTGTTATTTTATTTTGTGTTTTATTTTCTAGGCTAAATACGAGTATGCTAAGAACATAAAAATAATTACAGGGGCTGGCCATATAGCCCAATGGATAGGGCGCCGGTATACCACATGGGAGGCCCCGGGTTTGGTTCCTGGGGACCTCTCCTGGCGGGAAGACCGCCTTGAGAAGGGCAAGCCGCCATGGGTGGGCAGAGCCGCCGTGGGCAGGGCAAAAAGCTGCCATGGACAGGGCAAAGCCACCACGGGCAGGGCAGGTCACCCGTGAACGGAGCGCAGCCAGCTACCCGCCAACTGGAGCGGAGCCAGCCGTGAATGGAAGCAGAAGCCGCCCACAAGCGGGGCAAAGCCGCCTGCACGGTAACCGGTCTCAGCAGGAAGACAAAGCGGACAGAGAGGAACACAAGAATGGACACACAGCAAGAGCAAGCAGAAAGGGGGGGCGGGTAAATGTAATAAATAAAAAATAAATCTTTAAAAAAAAATTACAAATATATTTTTAAGTAGTATATAAATAACCTATATAAGCCACAGGGCTTATATTTAGGAAACCATGTTTGGAACAATATACTTACTTTCTACATTCCAGAACCTGGAGAATCTTTCTTTGTATTTTAATTTTGATTTTTTTGGTTTGAGACAAAGAAAAGATTATTGTTAAAGTTATGTTTATAATTTACTTTTATGATTAAAAGTATCTGTAATGCCATTTAAATTCAAAAATAATGAATGAATGATTAAAGTATTAGACAAGCAAATAAAATAAATAAATAAGTTGAATTATTAAAAAGGACTCAGTGGGAGCCCAACTTTGTCAAAAAAAAAAAAGAATTACAAACAACCTTCTTTGCAGAAATGGAAAAGCCAATCATGAAATTTATATGGAAGGGTAAGGGGCCCTGAATAGCCAAAGCTATCTTGAAGAAGAATGAAGTTGGAGGACTCACATGTCCCAATCTTAAAACATATTACAAAGCCACAATAATCAAAATAGCATGTGGAGAGCAAATGTAGATTAAGTGGATGAGTGCCCGCTTCCCATGTACAAGATACCAGGTTCAATCCCTGATATTGCCTTAAAAAAAACACACACATACACACACACAAACAGAAAAACCGTCACTGGGGAGCAGATGCAGCTCAGTGACTGAGCACCTGCTTCCCCAAAATAAAAGAGTCAATCAAAAGACATAGGCTGACAGAATGGACAAGAAAACATAAGCCATCCATATGCTGTCTGCAGGAGACTCACCTAAGATCCAAGGATGCAAACATACTGAAAGTGAAAGATTGGAAAAAGACATTTCACGCAAACAATAACCGAAAGAGTTCAGGGATAGCTATACTGGTATCAGACAAAAGAGACTTTAAATGCAAAAAAGTGGTAAGAGATGCAGAAGGCCATTATATTTTCATAAAAGCGACAATCTAACAGAAAGAAGTAACAGTCATAAATATCGATGCCCCAAAATACATGAGGCAAACTCTGGCAAAATTGAAAGGAGAAATAGACATCTCTACAATATTGAATTTTTTTTGTTTGTTTTTTTGCTTTTTTGTTACATATCCCCGCCCCCCCTTCCTGCTTGCTCTTGCTGTGTTCATTTTTGTGTTCTTCTGTGTCTGCTCTGTCTCCCCACGCTGCAGCGATGTGCCCAGTCAGCTCACTGCACAGGCGGCTCTGCTCCGTTTGCGGGCGGCTTTTTGCTTCTGTTTGCAGGCGGCTTTGCCCTGCCCATGGCGGCTTTTTGCCCTGCCCACGGTGGCTCTGCCCCGACCACGGCGGCTTGCCATTCTCAAGGCGGTCTGCACACCCGGAGAGGTCCCCGGGAACCGAACCCGGGGCATCCCATGTGGTGAACCAGCACCCTATCCACTGGGCTACGGCCGGCCCCCCATCTCTACAATAATAGTTGGAGACTTCAACATCTACTCACATCAATAGACAGAACTAGACAGAAAAACAAGGAAACAGAGAATTTGAACAAAATGATAAATGAGCTGGACCTGACAGACACAGAACACTGTACCCCAAATCAGCAGATTATACATTCTTCTCAAGTGCTCAATGATCTTCCTCCAGGATAGACCATATGTTAGACCACAAAACGGCTCTCAATAAATTTAAGACTGAAGTTATACAAAGTACCTTCTCTGATCATAATGAAATGAACCTGGAAATCAATAATATTCAGGAAAAGGGAAAAATTTCAAATATATATGGAGTCTAAACAATCAGTGGGTCAAAGAAGAAACTGTAAGAGAAATTAGCAGATATCTCGAGATGAATGAAAACGAGAGCACAACTTACCAAAACTTATGGGATAAAGCAAAGGCAGTGGTAAGAGGGAGATCTATGCCTAAATGCCCATATTTAAAAAGAAAGAGCTAAATGCAAAGACATAACTGAACACCCGGAGAACCTAGAAAAAGGACAGTAAACAAATTGCAAAGCAAACAGATAGAAAGAAATAACAAAGATTAGAAGAGAAATAAATGAAATTGAAAACAAACAAAAAAAAACAATAGAGAAAATGAACAAAAACAAAAGCTGGTTCTTTGAGAAGATCAATAACATCGACAAACTCTTAGCTAGAGTAACAAGGAAAAAAATAGAGAAGATGTAAATAAATAAATTCAGCGATGAAAGATGGGAAGTTACAACTGATCCCACAGAAACAAAAAGGATCATAACAGGGTATTATGAGAAACTGTATATCAACAAATTAGACAACCTAAATGAACAATTTCCTAGAAATGCACAAACAACCTACACTGACTCTACAAGAAATACAGGAACTCAACCAATCACAAGTAAAGAAAAGAGATTCAATCAGTCATCAAAAATCTTCCAACAAAGAAAAGCCCGGGACCAGATGGTTTCACAAAGTAATTTTACCAAACATTACAAGAATTAATACAAATCCTGCTCAAACTCTTCCAAAAATTGAAGAGGTGGGACAACTAACTCATTTTCTGAAGCCAACATCACCCTAATACTAAAGCCAAATAAAGATACTACAACAAAAGAAAATTACAGCCCGATCTCTCTAATGAATATAGATGCAAAAATCCTCAACAAAATACTCACAAATCAAATCCAACAGCATATTAAAAGTATTATACACCACAATAAAGTGGGTTTTATTCCTGGTATGCAAGGCTCACTCAACATAAAAGCAATTAACATAATACACCATATTAACAAATAGGAAAAAAAACACATGATCATCTCAACTGATGCAGAAAAGGCATTTGACAAAACCCAACATCCTTTCTTGATGAAGACACTTTGACAGATAGGAATAGAAGGAACCTTCTTCAACATGTACAGGGCTTATATGAAAAACCCACAATCAACATTGTACTCAATCAGGAGAGGATGAAAGCTTTCTGTCTAAGACTGGGAACAAGACAAGGATGCCCACTGTCACAACTGTTATTCAACATTGTACTTCAACAATTAGGGAAGAAAAATAAAATAAAAGATGTCAATTCTGCCCAAATGGATTTATAGATTCAATTCAATCCCAATAAAAATTCCAATCATCTACTTTACAGAAATAGAACAATTACCAAATTTATTTGGAAGGGAAATGGGTCCTGAATAGCCAAGAACGTATTAAAAAGAAGAGCGAAGTCAGAGGACTCATGCTTCCTGACTTTGAAGTGGTCCAAGCAGTATGGTGTTGGCATGCTGCAGTGGTCAAAACAGCATGGTACTGGCAAAGAGACAGACACATTGATCAATGCAATCAAATTGAGAGTTCAGAAATAGACCCACACCTCTATGGTCAACTGATTTTTGATAAGACTACAGTCAACTGATTTTTAATAAGCCTACCAAGTCCACTTTTCTGGGACACAACAGCCTCTTCGACAAATGATGCTGGGAAAACTGGATATCCATATTCAAAGAATTAAAGAGGACACTTATCTCACTCCCTATACAAGAATCAACTGAAATGCATCAAAGACCTAAACATAAAAGCCAGGACCATAATACTTCTAGAAGATAATGTACAGAAATATCTACAAGACCTTGTAGTGGTGGGGTCTCAAACCTTACACCCAGAGCATGAACAACAAAAGAAAAAATAGACAAACGGGACCTCCCCAAAATTCACCACTCTGCACCTCAAAGGACTTTGTGAAGAGGGTAAAAAAGGCAGCCTGCTCAATGAGTGAAAATATTTGGAAATCACACATCCAACAAGGGTCTAATATCCGTGATATATAAAGAGATCCTACAATTCAACAAGAAAAAGACAAATGACTGGATTACAAAATGGGCAAAAGACCTGAACATACATTTTTCTAAAGAAGAAATACAAATGGTGAAAAAACACATGAAAAAATGTTCAACATCACTAGTGATTAGGGAAATGCAAATCAAAGCTACAATGAGATATTATTTCAGACCTATTAGAATGGCCACTATTAGCAAAACAGAAAACTACAAGTGTCTTTTTGTGTCTGGCTTGCTTCACTCAACATAATGTCCTCCAGATTCATCTATGTTGTCATATGCTCCACAACTTTATTACTTCTTACAGCTGAATAATGTTCCACCATGTGTATATACCACAATTTATCCGTCAGTTTATGGACACCTGGGTTGTCTCCATCTTTTGGCAATTGTGAATAATGCCGCTGTGAACATCAGTATGCATATGTCTTTTTGTGTTACTGCTCTCAGATCTTCTGGGTATATACCTAGTAATGGTATTGCCAGATCACATTGTAGATCTATATTTAACTTCCTTAGGAACCGCTAAACAGACTTCCACAGCAGCTTTATCATTCTACATGCCCACCAACATTGAATAAGTGTTCCTATCTCTTCACATCCTCCCCAACACTTGTGATTAGAGAATGGAAGGCTGAGGTTTAATCTGTGCAGAAACGGTAAAAGTTGTTTTCAAATGTTTGGAAATGAATAGAAATGGTGAAAGTACATCATAGGATTTGTAATTAGTAGTGTTAACAAATTGGGACACATATGACAACATGGAAGAACCCTGAGAACATTATGCTATGTGAAATAAGCCAGACACAAAAGGAAAAATATTGTATGGTCTCACTAATATGAACTAACTATGAAGAACAAACAAATAGAATTAAAATTTAGAATATGTTACTAGGAGATAGGATGAGGACTGAGAAGGGGTACTGATGCTAAATGTATGAAGAATTTTTAATTAGCTTGATTGTAAAGTGTGGAAACAGAGTTGATGGTAACACATTAGAGTGAGCATAACTGACACTGCTGGTTTATAAATATGATTGTGGCTGAAAGGGGTAGTCTAGCAACATAAATGTTAATCGAAAGAAAGCTAAAGGATAAAATAGGGACCGTATAACAAAGTGAGCTCAAGGATTGTAGTTAATAGTACATATACAAGAATGTTCTTCTATGAACTACAACAAATGTACATCAAAATTACAAGGTGGTAATAATATGGTGATACATGGGGAAAATAAAATTAATGTAACTTATAGACTATAATTAACAACAATATTGTAATATTCTTGTATCAGTGTCAAAGAATGCTAAGGGTCAATAGTGGGGTCTGGGATTTTTTTTTCTATTGGACTAAGGAAAACGTTCTAAAATTGACTGAGGCAGTGACAGCACAAGTCTGTGATAAAAGTGAGAGCCACCGAGTATACAGTTTGGATGGACTGTACAAGGCATGGGACTGTATAACACACTGAACCATGTGGTAGATGATGGACTGTGATTAACAGCACAAATTATGAGGGCATTCCCTCATGAACTATAAAAAATATATATTAGTATATGGTGTTAATAATAGGGGGGGTTATGGAAAAAACACAGCAAATGTAAACTATAGATCATAGTTACCAATAATATTTTGATGATGTTATTTCACAATCTGTAACAAATGTTCCACAACAATGCAAGGTATTAGTGGAGGGGTGATGTATGGGAATACTGCACGTTATGTATGATTGTTTTATAAGCTCACTTCTCTAATAAAAAAAATATATAATGAAAAAATTAAATAAATTTAAAATTATGTTTAAAAAAAGTGAAGGGAATGTGCTGAAGAGTTGAAGATGTGGGAAATTTTTCTATTGATAAATTTAACTACATTCATACAATTAATGTATTATATCTAACATTATATAAAAAGTGTCCAAAATATCTTGCTAAATGAAACAAGCAAATCTCAAAATGGTATGTATCATTCCATCTTTGTGAAATAACAATAAGAAATGATAAACAGACAACTATACTAGAATGGTAGATATATATATATATATATATATATATATATATGGAAAAAGATCACTAGGGATTACTTCTGGGAGGGTGAGATCATGGGGAACTTTCCACATGAAGTATTTCTGTAAAATTAGAATTCTATTATTTGTAATACTCTGATAGTCACCTGTTCAGTGAGACAATAATCTGCAAAAGGGAACTACATGCTAAAATTATATTGTAGCCCAAAGCCAAAGCTGAGTAAACTATTAGTAAGACAAGACTTCCCAGTTAAGTCACTTTTCTTCCACGTCAGTAAATCTGTACCTCTTAGGTTAAATAACACAAATGTGCTTACCTAACTTCCACAAGGTCATTTGGTTTATAGCTGGGATGAAGAAAAAACCATACTTTCTTGACAAAATGATTAATGCTGGGTTCTCTACGAGACCCTCGGACATATACCATCCACTTATGGGTTGACTGGTCATTTTCTTCCCTCTTATCTGGAGGTATATACCTAGAAAAGAGAAAAATAAATAAATAAACTGGAATACTTTTGTCAATAATTAACTCCCACTTAAAAGTGTGATTTAAGCTTGAGCAATATTTAATAGCCATATAGCCTAGCCAAAATAACTGAGTCTTTACAGCTAATACCTTTTCTTTCTAAAACATTTTTGTGGGGGTGGCAAAGAGACAATACTTTAAGGCTTGTTGTTTTAAAATTACCAGCCTGCAATTAAAAATCTAACTTGCTTCTCCTACCAAGTAGTTATGAGGTATCTGAAATAAACTGGCATTTTTCTATTACTGGGTTGGAACCTCTAACCTTTGGGTTGACTCCAGACAGGTTTCAGGATACTAGAATTTTGGGCTCTTCTGGTGCATACTTACTGCTGTCAAGAAGGCTGCAAGCCCCCTCTCAATTAGAGGTGAAGTGGGCATCACCATCCCAGAATCCTCAGGATTGGGGAATGAACTATGGACTAAAGTGGACTTACTGGTATTCTACTATAGACTTATTGTGATTCTAGCAATGGAAGAAATTGTATCACTGATGTGGAGGCAGTGGCTGCTGGAGGTTCTGAGGACAGAGAGAGGGAAATACAGGTGTAATACGGGACATTTTTGGGACTTGGGAATTGTCCTGAGTGACACTGCAATGACAGATAAAGGCCATTATAAATCTTGCCATAACCTGCAAAATTGGTTGGGAGCGAGTGTAAACTACAATGTAAACTTTAATCCACGCTTAGTGACAATGTTCCAAAATGTGTTCATCAATTGCAATGAATGTACCTCACTAATGAAGGATGTTGTTAACATGGGAAAATGTGGGAGGTGTGGAAAGCGGGGCATGTGGGAATCCCCTGTATTTTTTATGTGACATTTGTACAATCTAAGTATCTTTTGAAAAAATGAAAATAAATAAAAAGTAAAAAAGAAGGCTGCAGGATTGGAAGAATAAATATTGTGAAGATGTCAATTTTACCCAAACTGATTTATAGATTCAATGCAATAAAAATCAAAACCCCAACTGCTTACTTTACAGAATTAGAGAAGGTAACTACCAAATTCATTTGGAAGGGTAAGTGCACCCGAATAACCAAAAGCATTCTAAAAAAGAAGAGCAATATGTGAGGAATTTCACTGCCCGACTTTGAAACATATAACAAAGCTACAGTGGTCAAAACAGCATGGTACTGACATAAAGATATACACACTGATCAGTGGAACTTAATTGAGAACCCAGAAATAAACCTTCACCTATACAGTCAACTGATTTTTGACAAACCTACATAGTCCATGTTAACGGAACAAAACAGTCTCTTCAACAAATGGTGTTGGGAAAACCGGACATCTTTAACCAAAAGAATGAACGAGGACCCCTATCTCACACCCTATACAAGAATCAACTCAAAATGGATCAAAGCTCTAAATATAAAAGCCAAGATCATAAAACTACTAGAAGAAAATGTAGGGAACATCTTCAAGACCTTGCAGTAGGTGGTGGTTTCTTGGACCTTACACCCAAAGCACGAGCAACAAAAGAAAAAATAGATAAATGGGACTTCCTCAAAATTAAACACTTTTGCACCTCAGTATTGGAGAGGATGTGGAGAGATAGGAACACTTATTCACTGTTGGTGGGAATGCAGAATGGTACAGCCACTGTGGAGGACTGTTTGGCAGTTCCTAAAGAAGCTGAATACAGACTTGCCACGTGACCCGGCAATATCACTACTGGGTGTATACCCAGAAGAACTGAGAGCAGTGAAACAGACAGACATCTGCACACCGATGTTCATAGCAACATTATTCATGATTGCCAAAAGCTGGAAACAACCCAGGCGTCCATCAACAGATGAATGGATAAACAAACTGTGATCTATTCACATGATGGAATATTATGCAGCTGGAACAAGAAATGAAGTCGTAAAGCATATGACAACATGGATGAACCTGAAGGACATTATGCTGAGTGAAGCAAGCCAGACAAAAAAGGACAAATACTGTATGATTGCGTTACTATGAACCAAATATATTGTGCAACATATTGATTAAAAAAAAATTTGTATGTATCCAGTACATTTAATTGAGAATGTATTTATTCATGTGTTTACTTTTTCGTTTTTAATTGTTTATATTCTCAATTATTAAATGTACAAAATAAAGTTTAAAAAAAAAAAAAAGAAAAAAAGGAACAAAGGCTGCAGCTGGTTTCCTCTCTTTTGAAAGCCAAGACAAGCCGTTTCCTTAAGGCTTGACCATGGGAAGCTAGTACCTTTAGCCCTCCCTTTTGCTTGTCCTGTCTTTATTTCATGAGGCCCCTAGGAGACTCTCCCTTCTTACATTCTGGTAGAAAATATGGTCAGGGCCTTCTATATGTTAATCTATGCCTATAACTACCCTTAGAAACACAGTAGGCCAATCCCAACCTGGTTCTTCTTTAAGAGTATTCTTGTCCAGTCTCAGCCTTTGCTCTTCCATTATTTAAGAACCAGCCCGTCAAATTTCATCAACACTTCTGGGATTTCAGTTGGATTATCTTCAGATCAATTTCATAAGAACAGACATCTTTACAATATTGAGAGCCTTCTTATCCACGAACATGGTGTGCTGTTCCAATTATTCCAAACATTTAGTTCTTTACTTTCAATATTGTTCCTCCCCCCACCCCCCCGCCAGATGGCTCCCTCATCTGTTGGCTTTGTTTTTTGTTTTGTTTTTTTTTTTTGGGTTTTTTTGCTTGCTGTTTGCACTCTTTGCCCATTATCTGTTTGTTTTTCTTTAGGAGGAACTAGGAACCAAACCTGGGACCTCCCATATTGGAGGCAGGCACTCAACTGCTTGAACCACATCCACTCCCTGCTCATTTTGTTTTTGCTTGTTGTCTTGCTCGTTGTTGTTTTTTTTTAAGATTTATTTTTTATTTTCCGCTTTTTGTCTCCCCGCCCCGCGGTGATGCACCGAGTCAGCTTCACTAGTGAGCGGTGGCCTTGCCCACTTGTAGGCGGCCTGCCCCGCTTGCGGGCAGCTCTGCCCTGCCTGTGGGCAGCTCCACTCTGCTCACAGGCGGCTCTGCTCCACCCGTGGTGGCTTTGCCCTGCCTGTGGTGGCTTTTGCCCTGCCCGCGGCGGCTCTGCCCCGCCCACGGCGGCTTTTGCCTTCTCAAGCGGTCCGCCCGCTCGGAGAGGCCCCGGGGACCGAACCCAGGGCCTCACATGTGGTAAACCGGCGTCCTATCCACTGGGCCACACAGCCGGCCCCTTGCTCGTTGTTTTTGCTTGATGTCTGCTTGTTGTTTGTTTGTCTTCTTTAGGAGGCACCAGGAACTGAACCCAGGACCTCCTGTGTGGGAGGCAGGTGCTCAACTGCTGGAGCCACATACACTCCCCTCAATACTGTTTTATAGACTTCTTCATGAAGGGCTAACATGTCTTCTATTTGGTTTATTAAGCAATTTATAAATTTTACTGCTATAGTAAATAAGTGTTCTTAATCACGTTTTCTAGGTTTGCAGTTGTCATACAGAAACAACTGACTTCAGCATATTTATGCTGTATTCAATAATCTTGCTAAGATCTCTTATTAATTCTAATACTTTAGCAAAAATTTTCTTAGGTTTCTCTATGTAGATAATCACACCATTTGTTAATAATGGCATTTTGCTTCTTTACTAATCCTTATACTTTTAATTGTTCTTATCTGACTACATTAGTATCCTTAAGTACAATGTTGAATTGAAGTAGTGACACCAGGCATGTTTTATCTTATTCCTGATATTAAAAAGGCTAAAGAGAGGGCTTTCAATATTTACCACTGAGAATGAAATTTACTGTAGGCTTTTTGAAGATATTCTTTATCTGAGTTAACTAAATTCCCAGTTTGGCGAGAGGTTTATCATGAATGGATATTGAGTTTTGTCCAATGTAACTTCTGCATCCTTTCAGTTGATATTTTTCTTCCTTTAATCTGTTAAGATGGTTAATTATACTTATCAATTTTCTAATGTTAATCCAAACTTGTATTTCTTGGTCATGAAATATTATCCTTTCTTAATTCAGTTTAATATTATTTTGTTCAGGATTTTGCATTTATATTCATGAGTGTCAATATCCTATAATTTTCCTTTTCTTATGAACTGTCTGGTTTTATTAACAAAGTTATGATAGAACAAAAATTATCTCTTCTTCACCGGAAGATTTTGGTTACAACTGGAATTATCTATTCCTTGAATGTTATCTTGAAACATTCCTTGAAATCACTTGTAAAACAATCTAAGACTGGTGGTTTGGTTTTGTTTCTTTGTTGGAAAAAATTTTAGTCAATAATTCAACTTATTTAGTAGTTCTAAGACTATTCAAGGTTTTTCATTGCTTTAGCCACTTTGATTAAGCTGTATTTTCCTAAGAATTATCCGTTTCACCTAAATTTTCAAATTTATTTGCATTAAGATATTCAGTCTTTTACCTCTAATATTGCAGTATCTGTAACGTCTTTTTTTTTCCATATCTAATATTATTTATCTGTGCATTCTTCTTTTTTCTTGATTGATTTTGCTACAGGTTTGTGTAAGGTGTGTTTATTATTATTTTATTCTACCTCCTTTGCTTATCCTTCTGCTTTACTGATTTTAAGTAAGATGCCCAGTTTATGAATTTTTAGCTTTTCTTCTACTGGAGTCATTTAAGACTATAAATTTCCCTCTGAGTATCCCTTTATACGTTGTTATTATTTAGATAAAAATGTTTTAATATGATTTTCCACTGACTTGTGAGTTATATGGAAGTGTGTTTCGAATTTCCAGATATACAGAAGTTTTCTAATTATCCTCTTGTCATATATTTCTAACTTCACTGCACTGTGTTCAGAGAAAATAGTTTGTATGATACAAAATCCCTTATATTAATTGAGGCTTGCTTTATGGCTTGCTACCCAGTCAATTTTCATAAATGTCCATTTTGTGCTTAAGAAAAGTTTCTTTTTAAATTTTTTATGTGTGATGTTCTATATGGGTGCATGAGTGCAAATCTTTTTAATTCTTGTCAATGTTTTGTTTGAGCTATCAATTACTGAGAAAGATGTAAAATCTCTAGGTATAGTAGTGCATCTGCCAATTTTTCCTTGTGGTTCTTTCAATTTTGATTTAGAGATACTTATTAGGAATTATCAGGTGCATACAAGAGTCAAATTATTGTATCTTATTTGTGAGTAGAACCCTTTAATCACCATGTAGTAACCATCTTTACCTCTGTCAATGCTTTTGGTCATGGTCTATTTTATCTGTTATTAATATGGCTACACTGGCTTTCTTTGGTTATTATCTACCTGCTATATCTTTTTCCATATGTTTATCTTAAATCTGTATTTAGGCATGTCTCTGATAAAGAACAGAGCAGAAATGTAGATAATTTTATTCCAATCTAACAATCTCGACCTTTTAACTGGATAGTTTATTCCATATGATTACTGATATATTTAGATTTGCTGTTATTATTTTATACTATTTGTTACGTTTTTCCTGTTCTTCTCTACATGTCTGTTCCCTCCCCACATCTTCTTCTGGAATCAAGTTTTTTTCCCCTTTTTCCCAATCCATTTTCCCCATCTTAGTTTGGAAATTTAAAGCTCTCCATCCATACTTTTAGTGGTTATCTTAGATATTTTAATAAGCATTCTTAGAGTCTGGAGTTAACCAATATTTTTAGCCACTTACAGAACAAAACAAGGATTTTAGAACACTGTAATGCCCATAATTCCCTAGCTACTTAAAAGCTATGGTTAAGTTAAGCAGTGTTTAGTTCTAGCTGGTCTTTTTTTAAAAAAAAAAAAAAAAAAAGAAAGAAAGAGAGAGAGAGAGAAGGAAAGAAAAAGAAAATTCCAACAAATTAGACAAGATTGCTTGAAAAGTCAATCACTGCTTATCCCCAATATTCCCTTAGCCTGGTGCGACTATCTGGTTTCCACTGTTCTCAAAAAGAGGATTTCCTTTTCCAGGCTGACCTGTTTTATACCACAGTTAGGATGCCAATTTTGTCACTTCACACAGACTATTAGTACCCTTAACTGAATGCATGCTAGTTCTAAAATACTCAATCTATAAAAGAAGAATTCTGATTAACTGTTTTAATCATATTTTATGCTTCTATTTAAATACTATTACACAATCCATTAAAAATCTTTGGTTTGATTACCCTGAGATTTTCATATACTTATTTAAGTGGTCAATTAACTGGAGCTTGGAAGTTTTGTTTTATAGCAAATTTTGCTCTAATTGAAGTTCCTATTTAGCTTCTCCTCAAAATAATTTAATCTGCATTGACAATTCTTATAAATGTATCAATTTCTCCATCAAATATTTACTAAACCAGATACTGTAAGGTTAAAAAAAAAAAAAAAAGACATAGCTTGTACCCTCAGATAGACAGATAGATAGATAGATATAATTATAAGATAAAAGAAATGAACATATAATATGATAAAAGTGTTAAGAAGAGAACATTGAAGAAATATACCTAATGAAGGAGGGAAAGGGCAAATAAAATTTCCTAAGGGAGTTAGTTAAAACTGCTATAGTTTAAAATCTTGGCCATTATGATCAATTTTTCTCCATCAACCTAATTCCTTCCATATATTTATATGTGGGCCCCAGTATATATAATATTCTTATGCTATTAGATAACTTATAAGTCTTTTTTTTTTTTCCATTCTTTAAAATTTTTACCGGGAGGTCCCAGGGATCGAACCCAGGTCCCTCCATATGAGAGACGGACGCCCAACCATTTGAGCCACATCCGCCCCCTATATTGTCTTTATCCAGCCCCTAGACCTGTGGCAAAAAAGGAAGAAGCCTCCATGAGAAATCATGAGAGCATACTGTTAAAGATATAGCCATTTGGCTTGGAGGAATACTGCCTCCATGACCTGCTCCACAACCTTTGCAAATTCAAAACAGTTTAGTTTTGGCAACCAAATTTTTTAGGAATTAGCTAAGGCCCCCAAGGATAGAGACAGGACAAAAGAAGTAAAAAGTTCTCAAACTTTACACACACTTACACACTTGATAAGGTACTTTGCTTAAAAATTTTCCCAAGCACAATTTTATCCTAAGTCAAAGACTACAGACACACTGAGGCATAAGTACACCAATTTAACTACCTTGTTCTCATGTCCCAATGACTTGTTAGATTCATGCTCCTTTGACCTGCTTTACAGAGCCACCAAAAAAAAGGGGGATGGGACCTAAAATGAGGTTTTGAGGGGAATCCAAACAAACCCAGTGCACTTAAAACCTTCCACTTCCAACAAAGAGCAGTAGACTGGCTCCAAGGCAAAGGAAAATGATTTCAGCTCTGGTAGTGCCAATTACCCCCACTCCCCCCAGAAGAAAGGCCTAAGATTGTAAACTTGTAGAGGAAAAAAAAAATGAAGTTTTGAAAGTTAAGATTTGAGAGCAATGCCTGAGAATTTACCACTCCTAATGGCTTCAAATATGTAATAATTTGAGCCTTTTACAAATTAAAAATGAAACTGTAAGAAAGAATATTATAAAGTTCTATTTAGTAAGCAAAGTATAAGATGACTTTACAGCCTCTTCTCCAGTGACATTTTAGAGCACACAGTCTTCCCCTTACATACTATTTGTTTAGCAAGACAGCAAAACAGGTGGCATTGTATAGAGAGGTCACACAGAGGAAATAATACCCAAATGAAAAACAGAAGACCTAGATTCAAATACTGACTTTGCCTACTAATGAGAGAGGCTAACCTAGCACAGTCTTTGGATCGTGGTTCACTTTTAAAATAAATAAGAAGAGCTTGGGAAATTTAAATAACTAAGCTCTAAGACCTCTCGTGTACCGTAATACTTTGCTAATAAGAATATTTATGCCAAAGCCTTAGCAAAAATGGATGATTAAAAAGAAACAATTCAACTTTATACTCACTTGGACACATTGCCTACTACTATTGTTTTCTTTACAAAAAGTCGTGAAGTCTCATCCCCTGTGAGATCAGTATTCCGCTGATCTGTTTTATGGGAGCCAATAATACTAGAAGTGTCCTGAAAGAAATCAAAATCAATATTTATTTTCAATTTAAACTGGACAATTTTTAATAGGCCAGAAACCACAAAATCATGAAAGATATAACAGGAATAATTAAGATATGTTTTAAATCATAGCATTCTGTCTTTGCAGCACCTCTCAAGGAATGAAAGAATAATTTTACTAAAAATATTGCATTAATTTATGTAAGTCTGTATACTATACATCTGTGTGCATATTTTAATAGTCATATACATCTTCTTTGTATATGCAAAGAGTTTGTGCAAGAATACACAAGAAACTATCAAAATGGTCACCTCTGAGAATGGTATTGGGGATAGCGTTCAATGGAATTTGCTTTCTTCACAACCATCTGTACTATTCAGAAATTTTCTATGAAAAGGAATACAAACACCATGATTGTAAGTTTCATTCTGTAACCCTCATGCACATACATACTGGAAGCATAAATGCCTGGTCCAATCTGCCTGGAGGTGGCCTGAGGAACTCACCATCCATAACTTGCCCTGTGTGTAGAGAGCTCAGAGAAGTACCATGGGAGAGCTATCAAGTCATGCTGCCGGGAGCAAGAGACTGAGGGCTGTAGGACTCAAGGAGCAGTGCCTAGGGCAGTGAGAAAACTGTCTGCTAGGGAAGAACTACATAAAGATGTACCCCCATCTTTATGTAGTTCTTGTCACACATGCAGGTCCAAGACAAGAGGCATGAGCAGAAGGGATTAAGGAGCCCTTACACTATGGCCTAGAGCTATTCTCTTAACTCTTTTTAGGGATTAAGCCCTGAAAGAGAACATATGCATAGATTAATATGCAAAGACTGAGAAAGGTGTTTTCTTCTTTTTTTCTTCTCTTTTTTTATTTTTGTTAAAAAATAGATAAAGCTCTTTCATAACACTAGCTGGATACAACATTAAGGAACAGAAACCTCAGAGTTTAAGTTCCATGTTAAAATATCAAAATGTCCAGATTTCAACAAAGTATTACAAAACATACAAAGAAAAAGGAAGCAATGGTCCAAAGGAGAAGTTTAAAGCATTAGGAACTATCAGTGAGGAGGACCTGACCTGGGACACAAGAAAGACTTTTTAAAAAATGGTCCTAAATAACTACTGATACTTAATGTATGTAGACGTTATCATTAACTTGACTGTAAAAGTGTGGAAATGGATAGAATTGATGGTAACACATTATAGTGAGTAGCAGCTGGTTTATAAATGGGATTATGGCTGAAAAGGGTAGTCAAAGGAAGTAAATGTCAACTGAAAGAAAGCTAGAGAATAATCTAGGGACTGAACAACACAGAACCCAGATGTGAATGTGAATTGTGGCTGATGGTACAGATGCAAGAGTGTCCTTTTATGAACTAGAGTGGATGTACTGTATTGCAGAATAGTGGGAATGTGGAGAAGCATGGGAAAAATACAAGTGGTGTGACCTATGGATTGTGGTTAACAGCAATACTACAATATTCTTGCATCAATGCCAAAGATGTACTGTGTTGATAATGGGGGATTATGGAAAAAGTGTGCCAAATGTGTGCTATGGACCATGGCTGGTAGTAAGAGTCTGATGATATTATCTCATAATCTGTAACAAATGTTCTACCACTGTGCAATGTGTTGGTGAAGGGGTATCGTATGGGAATTCTACACATGTGCATGCTTGTTTTGTAAGTTCATAACTTCTGTAAGAAAAATACATTTAAAAATAGGCTATCTCTGCCTAGACAGGCCTGCACCAAATCTTGGTGGGTATTTCCGTCTTTCTCTCCCATTTCTCAGCAAGCTCTGTTCTTTCTTCCATTTCCCAAATAAACTCTTTATATATATATATATATATATATAATAGGATGGTTTGAGGGAAAAATACACCAAATGTAAGAATGTAAGATACGGACTATAATTAATAGCAATATTTTGACAATATTCTGTCATAATTTATAACAAATGTTTCACAATAATGCAAGGTGCTGATGGTGGGGTGATATATGGGAACCCTGTATGATGTTATGCATGTTTGTTTTATAAGCTCACAACTTTTACTATACACTTATTGTTTATGTATGTTTATGTATGAATGATATACTTCAATTGAGCTTTTTTTTTTAAATTATATACCCCCCCCCTTCTGCTTGTTCTTGCTGTGTTCATTTTTTGCGCTCTTCTGTATCTGCCTGTCTCCCCCCCCGTTGTGGCGACCCACCGAGTCAGCTCACCGCACGGCAGCCTTGCCTGCTTGCCCTGCCCGCGAGGGCTTGCCCTGCCCATGGCGGCTCTGCCCTGCCCACGATGGCTTGCCTTCTCAAGGCGGTCTGCCCGCTCAAGGAGGCCCCAGGAACCGAAACCGGGGCCTCCCATGTGGTAAACCAGCGCCCTACCAATTGAGCTACAGCTGGCCCCTGAATGATATACTTCAATAAAAAATTTTTTAAAAGGTCCTAAATATACTTAAAGAGCTAAAGGAAAACATGAACAAAGAACTAAAGGAAATCAGGGAAAGTATAGACAAACACAAAAGGAATATCAAAAGAGAGATGGAAATTATGAAAAGAAACCAAATAGCACTGAAGACCACAGTAACAGAAGTTTTTAATTCCCTAGAGGGGTTCAATAGCAAATTGGAGCCAACAGAAGAGAGAATAGGTGAATCTGAAGATAAGACAATTGAAATCATCCAATCTGAGGATCAAAAGGAATAAAGAAGGAAGAAAAGTAAACAGAGCCCGAGGAACCTGTAGGATACCAGCAAGTGCATCAACATACACACTGTGGAAGTCGCAGAAGAGAGAAAGGAACAGAGAAAATATTAGAAGAAATGATGGCTGAAAACTCCCAAAATTTAACAAAAGGCATGACTATATACATCCAAGACAGCCAACAAACTCCCAGTAGGATAAAGCCAAGTAGACCCACACCCAACCATGTTATAATCAAATGCCAAAGATAAAGAGTTCTGAATGCCACAAGGGGAAAACAATTTGTCACATACAAGGGAGCCTCAATAAGATTAGTGCTGATTTCTCAAGAAAAACCATGGAGGCAAGAAGGCAGAGGGATGACATTTTTAAAGCGCTGAATGCCAAATCTGCCAACCAAGAATTCTAAATCCAGCAAAACTGTCTTTCAAAAATGAGGGAGAGATTAAAACATTCACAGACAAACAAAGGTTGAGAAAGTTCATTACTAGGACAGCCATACAAGAGATGCTAGAGACAGTTCTGCAGGTTGAAAGGAAAGGAAAGCAGACAATAAATCAAAGTCATATAAAGAGATAAAGATCTCTGGCGAGGATAATGACTAGGGTAAATATAAATGGCAGTATTATTGTATTTTTGATGTATAATTCCACTTTTTATTCCTACAGGATCTAAAAGGCAAATGCATTAAATGTAATGATAAATCAGTAGTTTTTGACTCATTATGAATAAACACGTAATTTGTGACAAGAACTACATAAAGATGGGGGGGGGGGACAGAGGCATAAAGGAAGATAGTTTGTGTATCTTGAAGTTAAGTGTTATCAAAGCAAATGAGAGTGTTATGGATTCAGAATGTTAAATTAAGCCCCATGGTAACTACAAAGAAAATATCAGAGAATATGCAAGTTCACAGAGACAGAAATTAGAGTACAGGTTGCCAGGGGTGGGATTCAGAGGGAATGGGGAATTAATACAAAAATGGTTGTAGGGTTTCTGTTTGTTGAGATGGAAAAGTTTTAGTAATGGAAATTGGTGAAGGTTTTGCATATTGTGAGTGTGCTTAATCCCCTGAATGGTCTGCTTGGGAGTGGCTGAGATGGAAAAGTCCATGTTGCATGTATGTTCAACAATTAAAAAAAAAAAAGAATAACTAAAGAGACAATAACTATAAATGCAATCCATATATAGCAAGGGAGGAGGAAAAGCTCAATGGGACATTATTGGACATATGAAAAAACTGGAATATAGGCTGTACGCTTTATATCAATGTTAAATTTCTTGAACTAGGTAATTGCCCTTAAGATGGTTACATAAGTGAAAAGCCTTGTTCTTAGGAAATATATATGGCAATAAAATGTTCAAGAAGCACGATATATACAACCTATACTCAAGTGTTCTGAAAATGAATTCATAGAAAAATAGATGGATAGATAGAAAGATACAGCAAATGTGGCAAAATGTTAGAATTGGTAGATCTGGGTATCTGGGGGATGGGGTGGGTGGTTAGGGGTATGCCGGAGTTCTCTATATGGGGTATGTATGACTATTATTATTATTTTAATTAGAGAAATTTGTAGGATTACAGAAAAACCATTTTAAAAACACAGCATTCCCATATACCCACCCCCATTATGAATACTTTGCATTAGTGTAGTACCTTTGTTACAAATGACAAAATAATATTATAATTATACTATATACTATTAACTACTGTCCATAGGGTTTGGATTATTTTTTAACTGTCCTTAACCTTGAAAGTATTTCAAAATAAAAAGTTATTTAAAAGAGTTAGACTCTGAAGACAGACTGCCTAGGTTCAAACCTGGCCCTTCCATTTACTAGATATATAATTTTGAGGACTTAAACTATATCAATTTCCTCATTTATAAAATAAGAATAACAATAGCACCTACTCACATGATTAAAGTACTTACTAATGTACAGTGCTTAGAAAAGTGCCTGGCACATAGTAAGTGCTAAATGTTTGGCATATAAACACAAGCATGTATTGCATAAAGATGTGATGTTTCTAAATCCTATGACCAGTATAATTAAAGGTGGTTTTTATTTTTAAAAAATGCAAATATTTGCACTGAAACAATACTGGAAAGATATAAGTAAAATCACATGTTAAAAATTCTGATTTGGGGGTGCTGGTAACATCAGTGACTTTTCTATTCTTTTTCCATGTTTTCCAATTTTCAACAATGAACACATATGAATTTATAATCAGAAAAAATAAACAGACCTTTTACAAGGGAAGGAAAGCATATCCTTGATGTCTGAGTATGTGGAAAGCAATCTTTAAATTTGCCTCTTTCACAGAATACCTGACTGAAAAAACCATTGGTCTAAATCCAGTAAGAAGTCTATAGGGACTCTATAGGCAAGTGTTAGACCATGAAGTTCAGAGTAGTTTGAAAATGGGAATTTAAATAACAAGTGGGTTATTGGTGGGATCAAAGAGCAACAAACGGTTTTCAATTCTATTACGTGTTGAATTTTGCTCCAGCTACTAAATACAAAGTTTCACAAAGGAAAGTGTTGAGGAGATATTGCTCTTGAGAGAATAAGCATGGCATAATGGAAAAACAATGGGTTCTAAGCCAGGTCACAGCACTGCTAGTTCTTCAAGGTTCCTTTCAGATTTACACAAATGGCATCCAGGAGTTCTGAAGTGCATAGTAGCCCTGAGTTCTAAAATTAGAAAGTCTTGGGTTTAATTTTCAGTTCTGATAACTTTGGGGCAAATACAACTTTAAGCTCAGTGAAGCTCAGTTTCCCCATCCCTAAAGGGAAATAATTATTTCCTAATGTTTCTAGGAAGGTTAAATCAGATAATATGTTAATAGATATTTTGTGCATAATTAATAAACACTGGTTCCCATCTCTCGTGGCTCCCTCTCATCCATCCAACTTACCCTTCCAGTATTTCGGCTTGGTCTCTGTTCCATGTTGTTTGAGAGTCTTTCCTCTATATCCATATTGCTGTTATTATCTTTGTCAGATAAGAAGTCATTGTGTTGGGATAAAGAATCACTTTCTGAATGATTCGCTGATGGTGTTTCTGATCTCTGATTGGCAGGAGATGATGACCTAGACGGTGATTCCAAAAATTTCTTGATAGCAGGATGATTAAAAACCATTGTGTCACATGCCTTTGAACCCTGCAAAAATGAAAGAAAGCAAACTTTTAATCTTTGATTTTTCCAAAACCCTTATTTCACGATCATGCTTAAAATCCTTCAAAATCTCCCCACATCCATAAAAATGAAGTCTAAACTCCTTAACATGGTCTAAACAAACAAACAAAAAACTGGAGAGTGATAAATTATTATATAAAGGTTCTAGCACTAAAAGCTAAAGATGAAAGGTTCTCTGAGGATAAATGAGATATACTCTACAGTAACATGGAAAATGAGATTTGAATTTTAAAAGATAAGTTTCACATTGCTTTACGCACATAACTTCTCTAAATAAAATATCCCTGTTAAAAAATATAAAATTTAAATATGTATATAAATAAATAAATATAAATAAATGACCTACAACTAGGAGTAAAATGTAACATAGAATGTTTTAAAACAATACTGACATACAAAGTTTGTCTCCAGTCCAGTATGAATGCCTAGAGTTATTTCTGTCTCATGTTACTTGGATACAAAATACAGTATGTGTGGGGGCCCGGCTAGATAGCTCAGTGGATAAAGAGCTCGCTGGGAAACCACATGGGAGGCCCTGGGTTCGGTTCCCGGGGACCTCTCCTAGCGGGCAGACCGCCTTGAGAATGGCAAGCCGCCATGGGCGGGCCGGAGCCGCCGTGGGCAGGGCAAAAAGCTGCCACGGACAGGCAAAAGCCGCCACGGGCAGGGC
>PVKH010005290.1:0-22286 GCA_004027955.1 Chaetophractus vellerosus
GGTTCCTTTGTTCCCGGGGCTGCATTTCTCTCTGGGCTCAGCCTCTGCTTCCTTCACGAGTTCAGCCGAAGACCATGAGGCTCTCTGCGTTGCGTCTCTCCACAAGGCCAGCTGCAGCCCATCCAGCGATCGGCTCACTCCAACATCAGAACTGCTTTTCAAATCTCCTTCCCCAAATCTCCTCTCTGCTTCTCTCCAATCTCTGCTTCTACTTGAGACCACGCCCACTGAGGAGTGGGGCTCAACATCTCACTGACGTGGCAATTAACGCCCTACTCATAACTTAATCATGCCCAGATGAACAGATGAGCTTACAAACATAATCTAATTTATATTTTTGGAATTCATAATTAATTCAAACTCAAACCATCACAGATGGTTTGCCATAATCTTCCCTAGGCATTTATTTTAGGGTCGACTAATATCAATGCACTGTGAGACATATTTTCCAATGCTATATATATAAAACAATGGTATAAATTTATCCAATAGAAATAGTGTCATTGCTGTCTTCCCATCCAACATGTTCATATATCAATTACCAGATTCCTATACTTGAATATTCATGTTTTTGCAGTCAGTTCTTGTACCAAATACTTTATCTGTATAGCTTTTTTTCTCTGAGCAAGAATCTCTTCTTGAAGAAAAATCTCTCTAAGAATGTTGAAGAAATCTAGTAAACATATACTCTCAACATTGTTAAAGAAGATAGAAGCATGCCTTTCAAGTAATTGGAATTCAAAAACACTAAAAAGAAAGTTGATACTTCTTTTTTCAGGAATATTGTATAATGGAGAAGATACCATTTAAATTGTTGGCTCCACCTACACAGTGTATTTTCTGCAATCCAGGAAGTAGGAAACTCCTGACATATGTATTTGGTAAATATTTACTGAACCTACTAGTTCACCATCCTTTGGAGAACTGGAACATAAAGCAGAAGGAGGGAGAAATTAATGCTAAGAGCTATTCCCACTATCCACCTCACACCATGCCATTTGATGGTGGATGCAAATCTTCCTAATACTTTGAGTGTAATTTAGGAGATAGGACAATTGTATCTTTAACAAAGTTCCTTAAGACTTTACACTGTTTCCTTTCTAATATACTTAGCTAGTACATAGATATTTAAGAGAAGATATTTGTAGAATAATTCATGTGTGAGTGATGGAGAACTTTATATCTCTGTTATGTCCTCCTAGATATTTATTTAATCTATCACTCCTGTGCCTCTTATTTTTCTGAGAGGAAAAACATTCCTGGATTTTATTAATAAGACTTTAGCCTTCTCCACACTTTTAAAATATGTGGTAACAATAATGATTCTCTCTGGACAAATGTGATAAATCTGTTCTTATGGAAAACTGAATTTTACTCTATAAGAATCTTAAAAAAGCTACAAAATGATCAAATTGTCTGCTTCTAGTGACACATAAGTTAGTGTTAGGTGTATTTATAGGGAAAGGTGAACAGAGTTTTAAAAAATAAAGATTTCAGCTAAAGAACGTACTGGAATTGTGTGTGGGACAAACACCAAGTTACAGATGTAAATGCCATTATTTTGCTGGATAAATGAGGCACTTAATTGTTCTCTGAAAGCCATCAAAGGTTTCTTATATAGAAGGACGTGAAGACTCATTTTGATGGATCTCAGTTCTGTTCAATTGTTTTATTTTTGGTTAAATTCAATAATCATTTACTGAGATCCTACCAATTGAAAATTAGAAAAGATCAACACATTATATTAAAAATTAATTTTCCAGAGTGGTTTATGTGACAATAAACATGCTCAGGTTCAGGGAGCACCAATAAAACTAAGACACAGTATAAAGATCTAACAGAGCCCTTACCACTTATAATGCACTATGATAATGTAGCCAGTGTCAAAGTGTGTATAAGTCAACCATAGGAGAAACAACTCCACCCTCCACTGCCACAAGAAGTAAATGTCAGAATAAGAATATTGAATGTGAAGGTCCAGGATATCATCTCTTAGAGGTCTTTCACCAATATCATTACCATTTCCCCTCACTTCCATATCATCCTTCCCAGAATAATTGGAAGCATCCATGTAGCTCTGCAATACATAATCCCAACTGTATTTACATATCAATTTCATCTTAGTATCCAGAATACAGATATATATATATATATATAATATTCTACTTGTAGGAAAAGCCAGTAGAACAAAAAAATCACTAGAATAAGACATTCAAGTTTTGTTGTGCTGTGGGAAAGAAAAAAATTGGGAAGGAATGGTTTTCTGGCAGCAACTGCAGGGACAGAGAAAGAGGGACATTCAGGGAAGGTACACAGATATAAAAATGTTTTTTTGTATAATTTCTGTTTCAGGGTATGGGAGGGGGCTTTGGTTGGTTTTGCAGGTAATTTTCTCTGAGCTCCCCTGCATGGAAATTTTTAATTTTTCATTGTTTATTTCAAATTTAGAGTGTCTATTTGATTGTATTTATTTACAAGATTATTTTAAATCTTCTAAAATTTATTAAAAAGAGTTGTTTCACGTTCTCTGTCTGAATAACTTCAACATCTAAAACATTTAAATGCTTTTGTCCACTGCTTTTCTTCTGGCTGTTAGTGATAGTACCTATTTTTCTTAGAGTCTATGATTATTTTTAAATTTCTGTTTGGTTTAAATTTTTGGTCCCACATTTGTGTTCATTCTAAATGAAGAGAGATTTACTTTTGCCACTAGCAAGCCAGGACTATTTAATGTTAATTTTTCCACCAATAGTATTTTTTTAACAAATCAATTTTATTGATACATATCAATAAACATTCAGTTCATCCCAAGTGTACAATCAATGGCATTTGGTATAATCGCATAGTTGTTCATTCATCACTTCTGTCATTATTAGAATAATTTCATTATTTCAATAATAATAATAATAATAATAATAATAATAATAATAATAAACAGAAAGAGACAACCCAACAAACAAGGAAATCTTCAGCTTTCAAATGATCTATGTTTCCCCTGCTATGCATAGCTTCTATTTCTGGCTACTCTTGCACAATTATTTCCTTATTTATTAAACAGTTTTATTGATATATATTCACATACCGCATGATCTACCCAAAGTGTCTAATTTATGTATTTTAGTATAATCACAATGTTGTGCATTGATCAACACGAAAAATTTTAGAACAATTTCATTATTCCAAAAATAAAAACTCCACATCCCTTAACACTCCTTCCCCAGCCCTACACAATCACTAAACTAAATTTATCTTTACAGGTTGATTTCTATTTATATTTTATATAAATGGAATCATAGGAGTACTTTGTGTCTGGTTTCTTTTAATTGGCATAATGTTTTTTTGTTTGATATTAATATTTGGTAATATTAACATACATTTGTATACATTGAAAGAAAAATGTTCTTTTATATGCAATTTTACCCATATTCACATTTCACATGCAGTTTTACTATCCTATACATTTGCATGCTACATTTTTTTTTAATTTTTAAAAGATATTAGATTACATAAATGTTACACAAACAGTATAGGGTTTCCCATATGCCCCACTCCCCACACCTCCCACACCCTTCCACATGAACTTCTTTCATTATTGTGGCACATTCATTGCAATTGATAAATGCATCCTGGGGCGTTGCCAATAATATGGACCATCGTTCACATTGTAGTCTACACCATCTCCCACACAGTTCTGCATGTTATGTGATGATATGAAATGGCCTATATCTGTTGTGGCAATGTCACTCAGTACAATTCCCAAGACCTGAAAAAGTCCCAGTATTGCAACTGTTTTTCCCTTTCTCTGGCCCCAGAGCCTCCAATGGTCACTGTCTCCACATCAATGCTGTAAGTTCTTCCATAGCTAGGATCACAATATATATATAATAGAAAACCAATAGATGTTTCCAGTGGACTGGACTCTTCAAACTATGTGAAAAGAAAATAAAAGAAAAGAGAAAAAATAAAATAAGAAAAAAATAGTGAAATCTGTTTCCCCAACATTGTCATTGGTCCACATCAAGTTCCCCATATTAGTTCATGTACTTTTATAAATTTTGATAACTTTCACCTTGTCCCATGTCCACCACTGAAAGGCAATGGAAAAGAAGTCCATGGGCAACCAAGCTCCTCATTCAATCTACCCCATCCCTCCCCACCACACCAGGTCCCCCAATGTCCCCTCAGTTTGACTCTCCAGATGACAGGATTCACAGATTCATGCCACATAGTGACCTAGCTCACTGGTTCATCATCCACCTGGAACCATCCCTGCTCCCGTGCTGCACCCCCTGTCTATTTCTGAGTAAAACAGACCTATAAAAATGGGGATCCCATCACCTTCCCACCCACCAAGCAGGTTCTCCACCCACTGACTCACTAAACCACTACATAAAGAACATTCTTACACATCCCCGAGGCCTCCCATAAATAACACCCCCTGATTGTACCCCAACACTCTCCCTCTAGTTGAGGCACCTCCCCTCCACTCTGTGACAAGAGCACTCCTGCCACTTTAGTCTCCACACCTCAGCCCCACATCCCAAGCATTCATCTGGATACACTCCATCCCCCCATCTAGTTTTCTTTCTTTTCTTTTTTTCATTTTTTAATAATTTTTTAAATTTTGTTTTATTTTATTTTATTTCTCCTATTTTCAGTCATAAAATTTATCTAACTGTTTTTTATTCCTTATGTTCTCCAATGTTTTGACTCTTGCATTTAAATGATGTTGTTAGGGATGGTTCACGGTGGGGGATGAACTGGTGAGCCAGGACACTCTATGTCAGGAATCTGTGAATCCTGTCATCCAGGGAGTTGAGCTGGAGGGTGTTGTGGGCCCAGGGGTGGTGGGGAGGGACACGGCAGATCTAATATAGCCCATTTGATGGCCTGTGGAAGTGTTTTCCATTGCCTTGCGGTGGTGGATACGGGACAAGATGACAGGCATCAAAAACTACAAAAGTGTACGATCTAAAATGGGGACCTTGATGTGGACCAATGACAATGTTGAGGAATTATGTTTCACTATCATATGCCTGTTATGTTGGGGCTGCAATTCACATACAAAATGATTTCGGTATGGGGAGAAATGGAGGAGGGGGGTTGAGTACATAAGAATGTTTTGTATTTTGTGTGTGGCTCTGCTGTGACCCAAAGCTTCTTTGAAAATTAAAGAATAAAAGGAGGGCTGCCTGAGAGTGATAAGAGGAAAGTGTCATGAAATAGACTGGACACCAGAAATTACACCTACAAGGCACAACTTGGGAATTCAGGGAAAACATAAAAACAAAAATTTACTCATATATATATATCATTATATATATATTTTTCAATTTTTATTTATTTATTTATTTATTTATTTATTTATTTATTTATTTTTACATTTTTTGAATAGCCCAATCATTTAATAATATCTTGTTTTCCTTTTTCTATTTTTTATTTATATTTTTATTTTCTAAAATTATTTTGCATTAACAAGTTCACCTATATTTTAACTCTTACATCTAAAAATTATTATTGTTTCATTTTCCTATTCATTACAATTGGATACTGTGATGGCTTCACAGGTGAAGAGGTTATGGATCACAGAAGGGTCACAATGTGGATGGGAGAGGAGCATTGGAGAGGGGGTGTCAAGGTTGGGGGTGCATGGGAGGAAGTCCACCTGAACATATATAAAAGTCATACATAATTGTTCAAAGCTCATGGGACATGGTCATGGAGTGAAGTATTAATCACTAAATGGGAGAACACTGAACTCCCATCTTGGAGATCTCTGTCATATTCTCCAGATAAGTAGCAACATCCCCCTGAGTACAGAGGCAGTGACTGGCAAAGGAGGACAATCCATTGATGGGCCTCTGTTATTGATGGCTAGCCTTATGAGTCATTGCTGTTGAAATTGAAATAGCCTAGTGTTAAGGGGTGCCTAAGAGTTGCCTCTGGAGAACCTCCTTGTTGCTCAATGTGGCTTCTCTCTAAGCCAAACTCAGAATATGAATACATTACCTTCCTCCCAGCATGGTACATGACTCCCGGGGATGAGCCTCCCTGGCAACGAGGGATTACTAACAAATGCCAACGGGCAGTAAAACTGGGTAGAGACTTCAAATAAAAGGGGGAAACAATAAAGACAAATGAGTTTATAGTGCTAAAAGACTTCAAAATGAGTCGGGAGGGCAACCCAGAGGTAACACTTATGCAAATCCCAGTAGGAACTCCTAGACTTCCAATTTTGAAATCACACCAAACATAGGGCCCCCAGAGGGCTTTGGAGATATCTAGGTCCTTTACCAGGGCAGATAATCCCAGAGTTTGGTGCCTTACTAATGGGCCCTCACTTGGAATTCTTGCTCTGGAGACTACAGGCTGACCATAAGCTAACCGGGGACAGAAACTCTGTGGACCCGCATCTCCTATGCTACAACTCAATGGACTCTACCAGGACACCTAGTTGTGATTTGAAGATGGAAGACGGCTATGCAGGGGAATCCAGAGAATCTGCAGCTACAGGCAGGATAATCCCTTCCATTGTGGAGTGGACATCACCATTCCAGACTTCTCTGGATTGGGGGAACAACTATGAACTAGAATGGACTTGATGGAGTCCTGATATAGACTTATGATATATGCAATGCAAGAAATTGCAAAATTATGCGGAGCCAGGGTCATTGGGTACTTTGGGAGCAGGGAGTGGGAAGAGCAATTGTAATGTGGTTTTTTTTTGGGGGGGAGGGACCTGGGA
Organism: Chaetophractus vellerosus; assembly: GCA_004027955.1. Taxonomy (NCBI): domain Eukaryota; kingdom Metazoa; phylum Chordata; class Mammalia; order Cingulata; family Chlamyphoridae; genus Chaetophractus; species Chaetophractus vellerosus. The sequence continues at coordinate 6,746 of PVKH010005290.1, forward strand.
ATTGTTATGGATGACGATGAAATGGAGGATGTAGGGCAGCTTGTATGATCATGTATCATTCAGAACTGTAAGGAAGAGAGGGTTGTCTACGGCCTGAATTGTTATCTATGCCTGATGGCAAAGCCCCAATATGTATGTATCTATCAGAGTCGTTATCCCACACTGAGGGATGTGCATGTGGGGGGTTGTGGGAGGGGTGGGGGGTGGCATATGGGTACTCCTGGAATCTCTGTGTAACATTTATGTAATCAATGTATCCTAAATATATATATATATGTATATATATATATATATATATATATATATATATATATAATAGAATGCTAATAAGTCCAGTCTAGTCCATAGCTCTTCCCCCAGTCCCAAGGATTCTAAGATGGTGACATCCCCTACAGTTCCAATTGAGAAGGGGCTTATATCCCATGTGGAAGATGGATGGATCTATCCTGCTTGCACCTGCAGACACTCTACATTCCCTGGGTTGGCCATTGTCCATCATCATCTCCCCACCAGTTATCCTGGGTGAGTCCAATTGATGTAGAGTAGGTTTTGCAACTCTTCCAAGGTTCTGGGATGAGCAGGCACATGGAAAGCCAAAAGACTCAAGTGTCTAGACATATACTTACAAACTCCACTACCAAGTATAAGTTTAAATAGAAGAGACATATGAGCCATGTGCAGGGAAGACATAATTGAGTTCAACTCTATTACTCTCAGGAGCACATACTCCAAAGTAGGGCCCACTGGTGAGGCATCAAACTCTGGAGCTATCTGCCCTGACCACAGGACCTAGGTGTCTCCAGAGCCCTCAGTATTCCCACTATTTGAGATAGTATCCACTTTGGAAGTCTATGAGATCCTGCTGAGATGTGCATAAATGTTACTTCTGGGATGACTTCCCAACTCACTTTGAAGTCTCTTAGCCATATAAACTCATTTGTCTTTACCTTTCCCTTATTTATTTGAGGTATTTTTCCAGTTGCATTGCTAGTTGGTGATTGGCAGCAATCCCTTGATGCCAGGGAGCCTCATCCCCAGGAGTCATGACCCATGCTGGGGGAAATGTAATGCATTCTTATGCTGCTTTTGGCATAGAGAAACAAGTAGGCTCTCAGGAGGAAACTCTTAGGTACCCCATAACAATAGGCTAAGTTTCAATTTCAAGAGCAAAGGCTCATACGCCTAGTCATCCATAAAAGGACTCATCAGTGGATCATCCTCCTTTGCCAGCCACTGCCCCTGCCCTTGGAGGAATGTTGCTGCTCCCTTAAAGAATGTGGTAGAGCCCTCCAGGCTGGGAATTCAGTATTCTCTCGGTTATTGTGTGAATCTCCACTGGCTGTGACAATGACCCATGAACACTTGAGCATTTTTACATACTTTATATGTATATTCAGGTGAACTTCCTCCCATGCATTCCCCCATAATTGATACAGGACCTATGAAATTTCTTTACAATGTTTCCCTACATTTTATTCTAGTAGTTTTATGGTCCTGGATTTTTTTGTTTAGGTCTTTGATCCATTTTGAGTTGATTCTTGTCTAGGGACTTGGTAGAGGTCCTCTTTCATTCTCTTTGTTATGATTATCCAGTTCTCCCAGCACCATTTATTGAAGAGACTCTTTTGTCCTGTCAACATAGACTTGGTAGGTTTGTGAAAAACCACTTTGCCATAGATGTGAGGGTTTATTTCTAGACTCTCATTTCTATTCCACTGATTGATAGGTCTATCTTTATGCCAATATCATGCAATTTTGACCACTGTAGATTTGTAGTATGTTTCAAGGACTTGCAATGAATTTCTGCCCATGTAGCTCTTCTTTTTCAGAATGCTTTTGACTTTTGAGGAGCACTTTTCTTTCCAGTGAATTTTTTAATTGACTTTTCTCTTTCTGTAAAGCAAGTTGTTGGAATTTTGATTGGTATTGAATTGAATGTATAAATCAATTTGGGTAGGATTGACATCTTCTTGATATTTAGTCTTCCAATTCATGAATACAGAACATCTTTCCATTTGTTTAGGTCTTCATTGAATTCTTTTAGCAGTTTTATGATTTTCTGCACATAGGTCCTGTACTTTGTTAAAATTAATTTCTAGGTACTTGAGTCTTTTGTTTCCTATCATAAGTGAAAATTTACCCTGATCTCCTCCTCAGGTTGTTCAGTATTAATGTACTGAAACATTACTGATTTTTACATGTAGATCTTGTATGCTGTTAATTTGCTGAACAAAAATATTAGCCCAAGTAGCTTTTTCAAAGACAATCAGAATTTTATAAATATATGATAAATTCATCCACAAATAATGAGAGTTGTACTTCCTCTTTTCCTATTTGGACATTTTATATTTTTTCTTCTCTAATTTCTTTAGCTGGAACTTCTAACACAATGTTGAATAACAATGGTGACAGTGCCATTCTTGTCTTGTTCCCTATCTTAGAGGGAAAACTTCCAACCTTTCCCCAGTGAATAAAATGTTGACTGTGTGTTTTTCATATATGCCCTTTTAAAATATTGAGTAATGTTCTTTCTATTGCTCTCTTTTGAAATGTTATTATCAGAAAGCATCCTGGGTTTTGTAGAATGCTTTTTCTGCATCAAAAGAGATGATCATGTTCTTTATCCCCTCAATTTGTTAATGTGATATATTACAATGATTGATTTTCTTATGTTGAACCACCCTTGTGTACCAGGAATAAATCTCACTTGGTCTTGATTTATAAGGCTTTTGCTATGCTGTTGGATTCTATTTGCAAGTATTTTACTTAGGAATTTTGCATCTAATTTCGTTAGAGAGATTGGTCTGTAATTTTCCTTCCTTGCTTGTCTGTATCTGGCCTTGGTATTGCAGTGATGTTGTCATCATAAAATGTGTGGGGCAATTTTCCATGTTCTTCAATTATTTGGAAGAATGTAAACTGGTTTGTTGTTAATTATTCTCAGAATGATTGGTTGATTCACCTGTGAAGTCATCTGTTCTTGGACTTGTTTGCTAGGAGATTTTTCATGACTGATTTAACTTCTTTAAAAGTGATCAGTTCATTAAGTTCTTTTATTTTTGTAATGTAGTGTAGGTTGTTTGTACATTTCTAGGAATTTGCCCATTTCATCTACATTGTCTAATTTGTTGGCATAGAGTTTCTTATAAAATTCTTTTATGATCCTTTTTATTTTTGTCATGTCAGTCAATATATTGTCCCTTTCATTGCTGATTGTTTTAATTTGTGTCTCCACTCTATTTTTCTTTCTTTGTCTAGCTAGGGATTTGTCAATTTCATTGATCTTCTCAAAGAACCAGCATGTGGTTTTGTTGATTTTTCCATTTTTTTTGTTCTCAATTTCATTTATTTTTGCTCTAATGTTTATTATATCTTTCTTTCTCCTTGCTTAGGGAATGATTTGCTGTGTTTTTTTTTTAACTCCAGTTTGTATCAGTTTGATCTTTGGATTTATTTTTTTCTTCTCTTTTAATATAGGTGTTTAGGGCTATGAAATTCCTTCTCAAGACTGCCTTCCCTGTATTCCATAAGTTTTTTGATAAGTTGTGTTCTCATTTTCATTCATCTCAATACATTTAGTTTAATTAATGTACAATTTCTTCTTTAACTCACTGATTGTTTGTGATTGTGTTGCTTAACCTCTACACATTTCCAAATTTACCTCTTTCCTCTATACTATTGATTTCCAGTTTCCTTCCATTATGATCTGAGAAGGAGGTTTGTATAATTTCAATCTTTTTATAGATATTGAGAGCTGAATTGTTATCTAACATGTAGTTTATCCTGGAGAAAAATGCATGGGCACATGGGAAAAATGTATAATCTGCTGAGTTTGGGTGCAATGTGTATATGTCTGTTAAGTCTAGATTGCATATCATATTGTTCAAGTTCACTGTTTCCTTGTTGCTATTTTCTCTAGTTGTTCTATCTGATGATATGAGTGCTGTGTTGAAGTCTCCAACTATAATTGTAGAGGTGTCTATTTCTCCCTTCTGTTGCCAGTTTGCTCATGTTCTCTGGAGCACCGTGGGTTAGGTGCAAAGATGTTTATGACTGTTATTTCCTCGTGGTGGATTGTCACTTTTATTAATATGCAATGGCCTTCTGTATCTCATAACTTTTTTGGATTTAATGTCTGCTTTATCTGATATTAATACAGCTACCCCTTCTCATATTTTGCTACTATTTGCATGGAGTATCATTAATCACCCTTTCACTTTCAGCTACTTTGTATACCTGGGTCTACATGAGCCTCTTGTAAGCAACATATGGATGGCTCATTTTTTCATCCGTTCTGTCAGCATATATCTTTTGATTGCGGAGTTTAATCCATTCACATTCAATGATTGTCCCGTCCAGCAGGGCAGTCAACAGGGGCCTCCGAACCTGTGGGAAAAGAATGGTATGGGACAAGGAGACACAAAGAATGACAGCAAGACAGGAGGTCTGATCAAGATGCAAAAGTTTATTGGTGAGGTAAAAGCATATATGCTCTAAGGCAGGAGGGAGTGGCTAGCAAGGAAGGGTGGCTTAGCAGTTTTTTATTGGTAGCTGCTGTTGCTAGGGAAAGGGATAGATTAGCTAACTGGTGTTTCCTGTTCTCCAAGAAGTCATTGGAATGTGACTCAGGCTGTTTATTATTAGCTCAGGCAGCCATGTTGTCTCTCACCACTGCTGCTGACAGTGAGTACTGTGTGCATTTCCTTAATTGTTCCCAACATCTCCTCCTTTTGTTTTTTCAAAAAAAAGGATGGAGGGAGAATGCTGATTAGGCACCCTCTGGCATTAACCAGCTGGGGGAAGCAGGGGCCTCATTCCCCTAGTTGTTTGTGGCTCAGTTTTTGGGGGAGAGGATTTTTGCTGAGCTAACCTCTATGCTAATAAGGCATGCTTCTCAAGGAGCTCAAGAACGGCCTCTGGTTGTTTTAGGCCCTCCTTTGCAGTGCTTTGCCTTGCACCCAGTGGTACCAATTTAGTAGCATATTCTTGAGTTATATGCAGTTCCCGTAGGAGGGGGCATCTTTATTCTTCAAGGTGGGTAGCACTTAAGTGCTCTGGATTTTCTCCTTGGTCAGTGAGGTGCAGTCGGTGATAATGGGCCTGAATGGGTCTGCCTAAAATTGAATTAACCTGATCTTTAACCAGCTGTATCATTTTTCTTATGGCCCAAGGTGCGATTGACAACACAAGCAGCAGGGTTATAAGGGGGCCTACTATGGGAAGGAGATAAGGGAGAACCCCTTCGAATGCCCAAGAAAGGCTTCCCTGAGTTTCTTGTTCACGTTTTCATTTTACTATGCCTTCCCTGAGTTTGGTCATGGAATTTTTGATAATTCCTGAGTGATTAGTATAAAAGCAGTATTCCTCACCTAAAGCAGTGCAAAGCCCCCCTTGTTTAAGGAAACGTAAGTCTAAACCTCTCCTATTCTGGAGGATAACCTCCGATAATGACGTAAGGGATTTTTCAAGATGGGTAATGCAGGTCTCAATGTGGGCTAGGTCTTCATCTATTGTGGCTCTGAGGTGAGAAAGGCTCTTTTGTTGGATCAGGATTGAGGCGGTTCTGGTGCTTAAGCCAGCAATACCTAAGAGAGAAGCAATGGTGATAGCAGTGATAATTTCTCTTTTTTGTCTAGCCATATTTTCAGACTGCTGTGTGGTCCATTGCTGGTAGAGGTTATTATCATCATGATAAATGACATGTGGAAGAATAACCACCAAGACACAAATTTCTCCTATTTTGTTAAGGATTTCAGTGGCCACACAGGGGGTGAGTCCTGTGGTGGAGCATAGCCATCTAGCTCCAGCTGGGGGAATGTAATATCGTACTGAGGATGGAGTGGATAGGTTTGTACAGACACTGGTTGAGGCATTGCCAAAGGCATTGCCAATGCACTGTCCTCTGAGTAGGATGGACTGCATAGTTAGGCCAGGTTTTTTGTCTCTGGTCCACTGGCATTGGGGAGGATTTTCTTTTATGGAAATATTGAAGCTGTTATTTAAGGCTATAGCATCATAATAGGGGGTTTCTACAGAGAGGCATAACCAGCAGCTAAGAGTGAGGTTAGGCTGAGAAGCATTTAGAGAAAGGAAGGTAGCATGGATCATGTTCCAAAGAGGGTTGTTGATAGTAAGGGTAGGAGTAGAAAAGGAGGAGTTGTTGGCATGTGGTGTGGGGATGTTGGCATGTGGTGTGGCCAATGAGGAGGAGACCATACTGGTGGAAAGAGTTGGAGTTGGAGGTGTTGGAGCTTGAGAGTTTAGAACCTTATTTGGACCTATAGCATTAATAGGAGATTTTGGCAGCTTCTTTTTTATGAGTATAATTGTGCCGGGGTCAGGACCGGACACATAAAGTCTGATTCCCCAGGTTTTACCAATGCTCCAGGAGGAGTCTGTAGGTTGATGAATGGTGAGGCCAAGATTGGAGCAGGTGTTGGTGGATTTGGTTCTTGGGGGGAGACAGTTATATGGCCGAGTACATCTGGCAGGCATGAATTGTACCAACAGGAAGGAGTCTGTAAGTGAGGGTGCCCATCCAGTGGCTAATGTCACGCATTTCCTGTAAGGACAATAGTAGTGCCTGGGGTGATTGCAATATGCGTGGCCTGGTGAGGAGCTGGGGCAGAAGTAGACACCCTGAATATTGATATATGACTCACCAAAGTCCCGAAGGGAGGGCAAATAGAAGAGCTTGTTAATTGGAATGGTAAAAGTAGGTGAGAGTGTTGTGTTGGTTTTTAGGATTTGTTAGTCCTCCCATCTGGAGAGAATCCATGTATAAAGCTGCTGAGGATTGCCTGGTTTAGTGAGTATGGCCACCTTTAGCAAGACAGGGTAAAGAATAGTAAATTTGAGGAATAGTGAACTGAGAATGATGGTTTGGTTGTAAAAGAGGCTGAAGGGCAAAACGCAAAAGCTTGAACGGTATTGATTTTAGGTAAGAAAAACCTATACATAGTATCAGTGGTCATTCGCTGGTAGAGTTGGTTGGGCAAGCCACAGGGCAATTGAGGATGTGCTGGAAGAAAAAGAAAAAAAAAGCTTCTCAGGGAGGGAAGACCCAACCCTGGAAGAATTTGTTATTTAGATGTGTCAGGAGAAGTTCCCCACCATGGAGAGTTAACATGTCTAATTGGTCTTTCTGGAAGCCAGTGAGGGCCTTCTGTCTGTTGATCATAAATGCAAGCAGAGCCTCGGCCCCAAATAATGACAGGATCTGGTCCATTCTATTTTGATGTTAAGGGGTCACACCACATAACAATGGCTTATTGCATCTGTGTTTTAGGATGCCAATGTCTGTCAGCTGCAGACTGTCCATTATTACCTAGGGTTAAGAAATTGAGAGTGAAAAGGGCATGGTGAAGAAGGTCTATGGGACATTGTTTTGAGAGGCCAAGGGTGCTCTCAGCTAAGTGGTGCAGGGCGTTTTTTAGGGTGTGATGTGCCCGTTCCACTATTCCCTGACCTTGGGGGTTGTAACTTATTCCAGTGATATGTTTAATATTAAGTTGTTGGTAGAAGGTTTGGAAGCTTTTTCCAGTATACCCTGGCCCATTATCAGTTTTAAGGATTTGGGGCTGTCCCAAAATGGTAAAACAATGTAGTAAATGTGAACTAACATTTTTTGAGGCCTCTCCAGTCTGCAGGCTAGCTTGAATGAACCCGCTAAAGGTATCTACACAGACATGAATATATTGGAGGTTTCCAAAACTGGCAAAATGTGTAACGTCCATTTGCCAGAATTCATTGGGGATAAGTCCCTTTGGATTAACTCACAAATGGGGGACTGGGAGCTGTGTCATGCAGTTTTTACAAGCTTTAACAATATCTCTCACTTGTTCTCTAGTAATATTAAATTTTAAGTGGAGGGTGTTTGAATTTAAGTGATGTTGGGCATGAGCCTGAGAGGCCAAGGTAACAGAGTCATTGAAATTGGGACATACTAGCTAGGAGGCAGCATCTGCCAATGTGTTGCCATTTGTTATGGGACCCAGTAAGTTTTGATGGGCACGGAGGTGCCCTATGAAAAAGGGGAACGAGGAACACGCAATAGCCCAGCCATCATTGGATTGAAATAGCCAATGAATTTGATCTTGGGTGTAGGGGACAACAAGTGAATCGGGATCTTTCCTGAGTAGTTGATGGCTGGTTTGTCAGCCTTTAATTATGAGGGTAGCAGTAAGAGAGACATATGGCGAGAGCACCTTTGCTGGGGAAGCTGGGAGTTGAACCCAGAGCAATGGACGGCCTCGTTCATTTGGAAGTTTGTGTTTGGATTGCCAAAATACACCTGTAGGCACATGAGTTGTAGCAAGGATTATGAAAACTAGAGGCTGATGATAGTCTATCTGAGAGCAGGTTTGATTTTGGATAGCTTGGTTTATGATGGTAAGCACCTGTATTGCTTCTGGGGTTAAAGCTCAGGGGGATGAGGGATTAGCACCCCCTTTTAAGATATTATAAAGTGTTAGGAGAGCCTAGGTGGGTAGTTTTAGGTAGGGGTGAAGCCACTGTATGTCTCCTAAGAGCTTTTGAAATCATTGAGCATTCGTAAATGTGAAGTTTGAAATTGAATGTGGGGTGTTAAAATTTGTTGGTGCCAAAGCTCGAATCCCAAATAGGAAAAATGGTCTGAAGTTTGAACTTTGTCGGGAGCTATTTGAAGTCCTCTTGTAGTTAAGCTTTTAAGGAGGTCTTGAAAGCAAGAATGTAGTTTGGATATACTTTGTCTTAATGAAGGATGTAAATATTTGGCCATAATTGTCTGATAGGGTTAATGGCTTCAGCAACAAATTTTTGGCATAAGGTTGGACTATTTGCTATGCCTTAAGGTAAAACTTTCCATTGAAAGTGGGGCATAGGTCCCTGAAAATTAATTTGAGGGATGCTAAAGGCAAAATATGGTCTGTCCTCTGGGTGAAGAGGTACAGGAAATAAAGCAGTCTTTTAAATCTATAACTATTTTGTGAAAACCAATAGGAATGGTGACTGGGGAAGGGAGACCAGGCTGCAGCGCCCCCATGGGTACCATGGCTTTATTTACAGTGCACAGCCCTTGTAGCAGTCACCACTTTCCAGACTTTTTCTTTATAACAAAGATAAGAGTGTTCCAAGGGGACTGAGTGGGCTCAACATGTCTGGCACTGAGTTGTTCCTGTACTAACCTCATAGCTGCTAATGTTTTTTCCTGAGTTAAGGGCCATTGATCAACCCATACTGGTTTTATAGATTTCCAAGAGAGTTTTTCAGCATGGGGTACAGGGATGTCAACGGCCACTAGGTTAAATTTTGGAAGAGCCCAAGTCCCTGTTTTGCTGTATTAGGTGTCAGAGAAATGGGTTGTTTTATTCCCTGATTATTTTTGCCCAAGCCTTTTCCAGGAAGGAAATTCATTTTGAGCATCTGGGCAGTGAAACCATATCATTGGGGTTACACATAATAACTTGCATTTGAGCAAGGACATCTCTGCCCCAGAGATTGATGGGGAGATGGGACAACATATGGTACAACTGTACTGGAATTTCCCTCTTCATCTTCCCACTTTAGGATTTGTGAACTTTGCATAGGATTTGTGGCCCCACCTAATCCACTTAAATGGGTGGCGGCAGCTGTGAGGGGCCAGGATTTGGCCAGTGATTTGAGGATATGACAGTGGCATCAGCTCCTGTATCTAAGACTCTCTAAAATGATTTTCCATTTAATTTAATGTTAAGGTGGGTCGACTGTGGGATATTGACTGTGCCCAAAAGACATCGGAAGATCCAGGCCCTTGTTTAGGGCGTTGGAGATGTTTGAAGTTTGAATTAATGTGTTGAAGGGGGAGTATTACAAGCTGTGCTATTCGAGTACCAGGAGAAATATGGGTAAGGTTGTTTGTAGTGGCTGTGATTATTTGTACCTCACCTTTGAAATCATTATCAATTATTCCCAGGGTGATTTGAATTCCACATAAGGTGGCACTAGCTCTTCCCAAAATAAGACCAAAGGTATTTGGGGGTAGTGGTCCATAAACACCTGTTGATATGAGGAGGGGACTGTTCTCTGGGGTTAGTATTGAGTTGGAGGTCACGCAGAGGTCCATTCCTGCACTCCCTGCTGTTGCTCTCCATAAGTCTGAGATGCAGCAGTATGGTTTATGGTCGAGAATGCAGGTATTGTTGTCTGGGGTGGCTGAACAAACTGTACTGCCCCTGGGTTTGTCCTGAGTGGGGCCTGGGGCTGGCCCCATTGGGAGTTTCCCTGAGGCATAGGCTTTAGGGGCTGACCATTAATATCTGCTCGAGAGTGACATTCAGATGCCCAATGAAATTCTTTTTTACAGCGAGGGCAGATAGAAGGTGGCGCTAGCAGTGTTCTGCTAATGGTGGGAAAAAAGGGCTTTGTTCGTAGCACAGGGCAGGTTTTTAAAAAATGGCTGGGCTGTTTACAGTTATAACACTTTGGAGATTTTTGTTCTACTCTAAAATTTTGAAGGGTGGTGCCTATAGCTATCCCTAATGTTTGAGTGGGCCCGATATTGGAACAGAGCTTTATATAATTATTAAGATCAGTGTTACGAAAAGGGCGGATGGCTGCTTGGCAGGCAGAGTCAGCATTTTCAAAGGCTAAGTGTTTAATAAAATTACTTTCATTTTCGCTGGCCCTGAATAAACGCTCAGCCATATTTTGTAGGTGGCTGAGGAAGTTGCTGTATGGCTCATCGGGCCCCTGCCTAAGTTTAGCAAGAGAGTAGGTTGCGGCACCCTTCTGTGGAAGTTTTTTCCATGCCCTGAACATGGCCGTTTGTACTTGCACAAGAAGGCCAGGGGGAAATTGAGCTTGCTTATCATTTTGATGGTAGGGGCTTTGTCCTAGAAATTTGTTTAATGTCCACTTTTAGAAGCGGGTTTTTGAGCATTGCTTGTCGCATACTTCTTACATTGCTCTTCATAGTCAGATTTCCATAAGAGGAAATCACCGCCAGACAAGGCGGCTCTGGCTAGGTGTGACCAATCATTAAGGATAAGTTCTTTTTCACTAAGCCTCTCTAATAAGGCAAGCATGAAAGGGGTGGTAGTGCCATAATCATTCACACTGCCTTTTAAAATTTTTCTAAATGTTTTAAACTAATTTTTTTATATTTAGCGATGGAGGTGGTAGCCTCTTCCTCCATCTCATCATCACTAGAGTTATGAGTCTGTGACTTATTTTCTTCCTCGCTTTCACTGCTAGAGTCACCATTTTGGGATTTGCCATTTTGGGAAGTAGTGGAAGGGCGTTGGGTCTGACTCTGCATGACTGGGAAAGCATAGGTGTGGTTCTCGGGGAGAGCAAGGGCTGCAATGCTTTGAGTAGCTGACCGAAGGTCAGCAAGTAAATTGGCAGTTCACAGGTGCTCCTGATTAAAGGTTTCCCTGAAGTTATCGGCATGTAGCCAGAGATTTTCTGTAGCCTCTTCTAGAGTGTGAAACTGAGGCAGGGATGTGACCAGGTAAAATTGAAGGCATGATGGTTTTGGATGGGCAGGTGGATAGGGGGTGGCCAAAACGGAGGAAGGGAGTTACTTTCCACATCAGCTTGGTTAATTGGGGTGACTGGTTTGTTTTTTGTGGGGTCCCTATCATGTCGGTTGGGGGATGAGCCGATCTGACTGGTAGGGGTGTTTGCTCTACTTTAGCATGGGTCCCTGATAGAAGGCTTTTCAGCGACCTCAGACATATCGATAATTACTGAGTTGCTTTTTGAAGCGGGATGAGAGTGTTCTTTTAGAACCTCCTCTCCTTCTTTACAAAGTTTTTGAATGTCTGGGGCATGAGAGTGGACTTCTAATATTTCATTAATGAGGTTCCAGTAAGTGAAGGCAGTGATGGGGACCTTTTCAGGACTGAAGGTTTGGTAATAGTCTTTAAGACAGTCTCCGACCCTTTGCCAAACTCTACAATCTATAGTACCTTTTTTGAGGGAACCAAGGGCAGGTTTTTAGCAAAAATTCAAAAAAATATGCAAGATCTTTTTTCTTAACTCTAGTTCCTCGTGCCTTGAGCGATTGCTTCATCTGACTAATATATAACTCACATTCGGAAACTACTTGTCCCATCGTGGGGGAGGGGGCCTACCTTTTTCTGTTCCATTTTCCTTTCACCAACACTGGTCAGTCATTTAATGGATGCATCCTGTGGGCAAGTCCCCTCACAGTGATCCTGGTTGTGGTGATTATGAGAGCTCTCTCTTTGAGTGCGGCATTCTTTTCCTCACATAGCGGAAAAGGCCCCACATTGGGAGCCAGTTGTCCCAACCTGCAGAACAGTCAACAGGGGCCTCCAAACCTGTGGGAAAAGAATGGTATGGGACAAGGAGACACAAAGAAAGACAGCAAGACAGGAGGTCTGATCAAGCTGCAAAAGTTTATTGGTGAGGTACAAGCATATATGCTCAAAGGTAGGAGGGAGTGGCTAGCAAGGAAGGGTGGCTTGGCAGTTTTTTATTGGTAGCTGCTGTTGCTAGGGAAAGGGATAGATTAGCTAACTGGCATTTCCTGTTCTCTGAGAAGTCATTGGAACATGAATCAGGCTGTTTATTATTAGCTCAGGCAGCCATGTTGCGTGTCACCACTGCTGCTGACAATGAGTACTGTGTGCATTTCCTTAATTGTCCCCAACAAATGATATTAATGTAAGTGCATTATTTACTGCCACCATTTTATTATTTGATGTTCATATGTTATGCTTTATTTTTGTCTGTCTTTTTACTATTTTGTTTACTCTTTCTGCTCTTCTTTCTTCTATACTCTCCTCCAAGCTTCTATCTCCTGTATTTGCCTTTCAGGTTGTAAGTATTCCTATTTCCTGCAAAGGTAGATTCTTTTTTATGAACACTATTAGTTTTGTTTGTTTGTGAATGTTTTAAACTCACTTTCAAATATTAAGGACAACTTTGCTTGACAAATAATTCTCAGGTGGCAGTTTTTTCTTCCAGTATCCTAATTGTATCATACCACTGTCTTCTTGCCTCCATAATTACTGTTGAGAAATTTGCACTATTACTGAACATCCTTTGTATGTGATGGTTTGAATCTCCCTTGCTGCTCTCAGAATTTTCTCTTTATCTTTGATGTTAGTCATTCTGAGTAGTATGCATCTTGGAGTAGGTCTATTCACATTTATTCTGCTTGGCATACAGTGTATTTCTTGGACATGTAAGTTCATTTCTTTTCTGAGAACTGGGAATTTTTCAGCTATTATTTCCTAAAATACTATTTCTGCCCCTTTTCCCTTCTGTTCTCCTTCTGGAACTTCCATGATATGTATGTTGTTGCATTTCGTGTTTTCAACTCCATGAGCCCCTGCTCATTTTTTCCCCATTCTTTCTCTCTCTGTTTTTTTCTGTCTTCAATTTCCACTGTTCTCTCTTCTGTATTACTTATTTCTTCTACCATTTTGAGTCTGCTGATATATGCTTATAATGTGTCTTTGGTATCACCTTTTGTGTCTTTCATTCCCATGAGTTCTCTTATTTTTTTGTTAGGTCAGTAAAAATAATTCATTTGGGAAATGGGGGAAAGAACAGAGCTTGCTGAATAATGAGAAAGAAAGTTAGAAATACACACCAAGATTTGGTGCGGGCTACTCTAAGCAGAGAGAGCTTGCTCTGCCTCATATGATTACCTTTTAAATGGTTAATTATTCCTCCCCCTTCCTAATGATAAGAGGGTTGCCCCCAGCTGTTATTGTTACCCCATCAATGGTGGAACAAATAATGGGAACTCTTTGGTATATCTGGGGCCAAAGGGAGGTCCTGGAAAGAGAAACTGGGACCACAAGTTTACACTGAATGTCCCAGGGAGGTCTTGTAGCCATATTGTCTGCTGATCATACAGTCTGACAGCCATGCAGCCTGCTAACCATGCAGTCTTCTGGCCTCATTGTCTGCTGGCCATGTTGTCTGCCAGCCATGTTGTGGTTCATCTTCTCCTCCATTACCTGTACTATACTACCTCAACTCTGCTCTCAGAGAGTTCATGCCCTAATTCTTAAGGGATTGCTGAGGGCTGATGATCATTCTTCTGTAGTTACTTCCTGCTGGTTAGGGCAGTAGTCCCTGTTGACAGGGCATACAGTTCTCTGGCAATGCTATTGAGGTTGAGGGAAAATGGATCTGATACTGTGGTTGGAAATAGCTAAAATCCACATGTGACTAATATCTTGTTTTGGAAGGCATTTGATTCTGGAAGAAATAAGCTCAGAATTTTGAAGATATATGGCCCCACTAAATGGATAAGGAAGATGATGGTAAGTGGGTCCAAAAAGGGGGATCAGCTATGACATACTGGACCATGAGAGTGAGATAAATGAGGTGCCTTCAGAGGCTGCACCCCCCTGAAGTTGGTGGGCTTCATCTTACAGGATTTGAATGCTATCTAGGACAATTCTAGAGCAATTTCTATAGAAACAGCATTTTTCCTTGAGGAAAAGGCACACCCCATCTGCCTTTGCTGCAGATAGCATGTTTAGAGCTCTGCGATTTTTCAGTACCTCTATCACTTTTTTTTTTTAAAGATTTATTTATTTTATTACATATCTCCCCTTCCCCCCCGTTGCGGCGACGCGCCGAGACTTGGTCACTGCGCAGGCGCGGCTTTCCCCTCTTGTGGGCGGCTTCTGCTTCCATCACGGCCGGCTTTTTTCAGTTCGCGGGTGGCTGGCTGTGCTTGATTTGCAGGCGACCTGCCCTGCCCGTGGCGGCTTTTGCCTGTCCGTGGCAGCTTTTTGCCCTGCCCACGGCGGCTCCGGCCTGCCCATGGCGGCTTGCCATTCTCAAGGCGGTCTGCCCGCTAGGAGAGGTCCCGGGAACCGAACCCAGGGCCTCCCATGTGGTTTCCCAGCGAGCTCTTTATCCACTGAGCTATCTAGCCGGGCCCTCTATCACTTTTTTATTCAAGTTTTCAAATTCTTCCTTGTGGCCACTCATAACCTTTTTGATATCCTTTATCTTTTAGTCATATTGTCTTTCAACTCATTAACTTGGAAATTTGTGTGCAACTCATTGATTAGTGCTCTTTTTTTAAAATTATTTTTTTATTTATTTTTTATATATCTATATACATTTTTAGGATACATTGATTGCACAAATGTTACACAGAGATTCCAGGAGTACCCATATGCCACCCCACCACCCCTCCCACAACCCCCCACATGCACATCCCTAAGTGTGACATAACGCCTCTGTTACTTACACACATTTTGGGGCTTTGCCATCAGACATAGATCACAATTCAGGCCATAGACAACCCTCTCTTCTTTACAGTTCCTGAATGATACATGATCATATAAACTGGCCTACATCCTCCTTTGCAGCATCATCCATGACAATTCCCAGGTCCCACCCTCCAAAAAAAAACACAAATAAACAAACAAACAAACAAAACAAACAAAAAAAAAACCCCTGCATTACAATTGCTCTTCCCTCACCCTGCTCCCAAAGTGTCCAATGACCCTGGCTCCACATAATTTTGCAATTTCCTGCATTGCATACATCATAAGTCTATATCAGGTTCCAACAA
>PVKH010005291.1:0-22277 GCA_004027955.1 Chaetophractus vellerosus
AGCTGGCCAAATTCACTACTCTCCACCATCCCAGATCCCTCTTCCTCTGAGGGAATGCCCCCTCACACTCTCTTTGGAGCAGGGAGCCAGCAGCTCCACTTAGGTTATTTTCCCTGAGGGTAGGGTATATATGCTGCTGCCAGCCACAGGGGCGAGAAACTCACAGTTTTCCTTTGGCTTCTTTATCTTTCCAATACCCTCCTAGATAACTCAGAGCACCTTCCTGTTCTATATATATCCAAAGCAGCTGGCAAGGAGGAAGACTTCTGTTCTCTTCTCAGTTAACTCCAGTGCCAACAGACTCACTCCACCCACCTCAGAGGTCCATGGCAGAGCTCACTCTAGCCCTGACCCTGGTAGGAGCAGAGGTTGGGTGCAGTTTGAACACTTTCTCAGGAGAGTGTGGGCAGATTCACCCTGCCCACCTTGGAGGTCCCAGCACAGGTTTTGGCAGTTGATTAGAGAACTCAGATCTCAGTGTGAGCTATGCAACAGTTTCATCCTGGCAAGGCTGGCAGCCTCAGTCTCAACCGTTCTGTGGCAATTTGAAATTATTTATGAATCCCAAAAAGAAAATTATTGTGTTTGTAAACTAATCTATCTGGATGTGATACCCTTTGATCATATTGGATTCCATTCAGGTACCCTTGATTAAATTACCTGTTAAAATTAGGGCTTTGATTCAACCCTGTCAGTAAGGCATGACTCAGGTTGAGTCCCTGCCCCCTTGGTGGGCCTATATAAACAGGCACACATTCAAGAAGACATACTGAAGAGGAGAAAACTTTGTAATTTTGATCCTGTGTCCCTGGGGAGAGATAAGCTATTTACCTGATAGGTTATAGAGACTGATGGGGAAGAGAGCTGAGACTGATATGGAAAGCCTGGAAAGAAATCAGCCCAATGACAGGAGAGTTAGGAAGCCCTGAGAGACAAGCCCTATGACAGTCTGCAGCTGAGATACAGGAAGCTCCAAGAGATGAGCCCTAACCAGGAGAGAGAGGATTGGAATCCCAGAGAGAAAGGAGAGACCAGGCAGAGATCAGCAACCATCTTGCTTTAACACATGGCCACTGACTTTGGTGAGAAAGCAATCTTGAGTTGGACTCTTTAGGGCCTTCTAACTGTTAGCTTTTACCCCAAATACCCTTTATAAAAGCCAACGGATTTCTGGTACTTTGCATAGGCACCCCTTTGGCAGACTAACACATGCCCCCTACAGGGCTAAGTCAGCTGAGAAGTAAAGGCACAGCAACACCTTAGGACTGTGGGGAACATGTGGATGAAGAGTGCTATCCGCTGGCTATGTCAGGAAAGCAAAAATTCTGGGAGTCATCAAAGAGAAGTTTGGTGGCCTTTTAAGTCTCCTCCCCAGGGCACAATGGAATCAGTCTACACCCTCTTCATGGGTCCCTGGACCTGTTTTGGTCAGTAAATCTGTTTTCAGATGATTGAACCTGGGGGGACACTCCTACCAAAATTAGTTGTATTCTTTTCTGTTTTGATTTGTTTGATTTTTTTTTTTTAATGTTTGGAGCAATGAAATGTTCTAAAATTGAATGTGGTGGTTAATACATAACTGGCTATACTGAGAGCCACTGGTCATACACTTTGGATGGACTGTATGGTGCATGCATAAAATGACTTGAATATTTATATATATAAAGAGTACAGAAGCCCGAAGAAAAATTTTAACATAAAAAAGAACCATACCTAAAAGGATGTTTCAATAAAGGAAAAGAGAAACAAAAAATGACTTATAAAATCCAAAGGACAAGAAACTGTATAGTGCCTTCCTGGAAGATGACATTGGAGTAGGTAGGCAGGGCTCAACTGTCTCACATAAACAATGCAGGAAGGGCAAAAATCTGTCTGAGGGAGCTGCTTTGGGGATCAGCAGACTAGGAGAGTGTGTGCACAATACAGGAGTGAAAGGAACAGAGAAATGAAGAAGCCAAAGCAGAAACCATGAGTTACTAGCACCCATGGTCAGGAACAGCTCCCATCCTCCACCATCAAGGCTAATAGCCTGGGTAAAACTGGTGGCTCACTGTGGTTAACTGAGAGGCAAAGTGATGTCTTCCTCCCTGTGGGGAGGTAGGGTGTGGCAGAGGGCCTAGAGTGGTTACTCTTCTATGAGGTTGGGCAGTGAAGCCTGTTTAGAATCTCTGTACTGGCCAGACTGCAATCTCCAGCAAGTGGAGGTTGAAAGAGACAGCTCCATGGAAAGGTTTGCTGAAAAGCACCATCAGCTGGCATTCCAGGAAACTCTCATGTCCAGGCACTAGCAGATCTGGTCTGTGCCCCATTAGTGCATCACTGGCCCTGTTTTGATAACTTAAGTCAGGCAATCCTAAAGATTTACAATAAGTTGAACCAAGAAGATCAGTGAAACAAAACCACTAAGCAAGAGAGAGAAATTGACCATCAGAGTAAATTCACGTACATAATCAGATGCCTTGAAATCATCAAAAAACTCCAAGCCATACTACTAAACAGGAACATATGGCTTAGCCAAAGGATTAAATAAAAAATCCTGCTGAGAAACAGGATTTAAGACAACTAATCAATGATCTTGAATAATATGTTAGAGGAACTAGAGCTAATGGGCATATATAGGACATTGCAAAAAAAAAAAGCAGAATATACATTCTTCTCAAGTGCTCAGCGATCATTCTTCAGGATATAGACATATGCTAGGTCATAGAATAAGTCTTAATGAATTTAGAAAGATTGAAATTATACAAAGCACTCTCTCTGACCACAAGAGAATGAAGTTGGAAATCAATAGAGGATGGAGAACCAAAATAGATGCAAATATATGGAAGTGAAACCACACAGTCTTAAACAATCAGTGGGTCTAGTAAGAAAATTAAAGAGAAATCAGTAAATATCTCAAAGCAAATGTAAATGAGAACAAAACATATTAAAACCTAAGTGTAACCTCTGGAATGACCTCCTGACTTACTTTTAAATATCTTAGCCATAAAAAATCATTTGTAATTACCATTTTCCCCTTTTGATCAAGACCTTTTTCCAGGTGCATTGCTAGTTGGTGCTTGGTAATACTCCCTTGGTGCCCTATACTTTTGATGTGACTTTTCTGTAATCTAAAATTTCTCTAAAAATAAAGTTTATAATGAATTTTAAAAAATAAAAATAGAAGAATCTGTGTACTTGAAGACAAGACACTTGAAAAGAGTCAGGCAGAGGAACAAAATAAAAAAATATTAAGTGAAAATAGTCTAAGACACCTCTGGGACACCATCAAGTGCAACAATATACATATTATGGAAGTCCCAGAAGAGAAGGGAGAAAGGGGCAGAAGGAATATTTAAAGGAATAATAACAGAAAACTTTCCAAACTTAGCAAAAGATGTGAAAATACATATTGAAGAAGCCCGGAGAATACCAAACAGGATAAAATGGAGAAAAGTACACTCTGTCATAAATTGATCACACTATTGAATACAAAGGACAAAGATAGAGTTCTGAAAGCTGCAAGAGAAAAGGACCTTGTTATGTACAAGAATTCCCAATTAGATTGAGTGCTGATTTCTCATGAGAAATGATGGCAGCAAGAAGGCAGTGGGTTGAAATATTTAAAGTACTGAAAGAAAATAAGTGTGAGCCAAGAATTTTATAACTTGTGAGACTGTCTTTCAAAAATGAAGGGAGATTAAGACATTCTCAGATAAACAAAAGTTGAGGGAGTTCGTCACCAGTAGACCTGCCCTACAAGCAATGCTAAAGAGAGTTCTTCAATCTTAAGGGAAAGGGCAGTAGACAGTGGTTCAAAGCAACAAAAAGAAATAAAGATGAGTGGAAAAGTTAACCATTGGGAAATTACAAATTACAAATGCCAGTATTATTGTAGTGTGTTGTTTGGTATGTAAATCCACTTCTTACTCCCAACAGGTGCTAAAATGCAAATGCATAAAGCATAATGATAAATCTAAGTTTCTGGACATAAATATACAAATATATAAGTGGTAACAAGTATAAAAAATGTTGTGGGGACAGAGGGATATAGGAAAAATATATCTGCTTGCTATTGAAGTTAAGTTGGTATCAAAACAAATATGATTGTTGTATATATAGGTATCAAAACAAATATGATTGTTGTATATATATATAGGATGTTAAATTTTAACCCCCAGTAATCATTCAATATAGGGCAAGACAAAATATCAAATAAATATAAAAGTAGACATTAATAGAAGTGAGGGACAAAAAAGTATAAGACTTACAATGGTTAAATAGCAAAATGGCAGAAAAAAGTACTGTAATAACTGTAGGGACTTTAAATATAAATGGATTAAATTTGCCAATCAAAAGGCGGAGATTGGAAGAATGGATAAAAGAAAAAAGCATGGCCCAACAATATGCTGTCTGTAAGAAACTGACCTTAAATTTAAAGATACAAGTAGGTTGAAAATGATCAGATGGAAAAAATATACCATGCAAGCAGTAACTAAAATACAGCTGGGGTGGCTTTACTACTATCAGATAAAAAAGTGTTTAAGTCAAAAACAATTGAGGGACAGAGAAGGTAATTATATACTGATAAGGGGAAAATTCAACAGGAAGATGTAACAATTATAAATATATATGCACCTAACAGCAAAGCTCCAAAATATATCAAGCAAATACTGACAGATTTGAAGGGAGAAATAGACAATTATACATTAATAGTAGGAGACTTGAATACATCACTCCCAATAATGGAAGGATTATCTTGTCATAAATTCAGTAAGGAAGTACAAGACTTTAATGATGCTCTAAACCCACTAGACATGCCAGACAAATATAGAACAAAAGCAGGGATCATTCTCCTAGATAGACCATATGTTGGATAAAACATAAGTCTCAATAATTTCAAAAATATTGAAATCGTACGATGCCTATTCTCCCATCACAACAGAATGAAGTTAGAATTCAAACATGTGGAAATTAAACTCAACATACCCTTAAACAATCAATAGGTTAATGAGGAAATCAGAAGCAAAATTAAGAAATATCTTGAGGAGAATGAAAATGAAAATACAATATACCAAAACTTATGAGATGCAGCAAAGGCAATGCTTGTAGGGAAAATTATAGCTCTCATTGCTTACGTTTAAAAAAGAAAGACTTCGAATGAGAGACCTAACAAGAAAACTGGAAGAACTAGAAAAAGAAGAGCAAACTAAATCCAATACAAGCAGAAGGAAGGAACAGAGCAGAGATAAATGAAATAGAAAAAAAAAATAGAATCAACAAAACCAATTATTGGCTCTCTTAAAAGTTCAATAAAATTAACAAATCTTTAGTTAGACTAAGAAAAAAAGAGAGGATACCAATAATTAAAACCAGACATGAATTACTGATTTAGTTACATTACTACCAACCCTGCTAAAATAAAAAGAACAATAAGAGGATATGATGAATAACTGTATGTCAATAAATTAGATAACCTAGATGAAATGGAAAAATTCTTAGAAACACATAAACTATCTACTTTGCCTCAAGAAGAAATAGAAGATCTCAACAAACCAATCACATTTAAAGAGATTGAATGAGTCATTAAAAACCTCCCAACAAAGAAAAGCCCAGGACCTGATGGCTTCACAGGGGAATTTTACCAAACACACCATGAAGACAACTATAATTTGTGCAAACTATTCCAAAAAATGAAGAGGAGGGAGCACACCCTAATTCATTGTATGAGGACACCACCCTCAGAACAAAGTCAGATAAAGATACCACAAGAAAAGAAAATTACAGACCAATATCTCTTATGAATATAGATGCAAAAATCCTCAACAACATACTAGCAAGCTGAATCCAACTGCATATTAAAAGACATGTACACCATGATCAAGTGGGACTTAAGGATTTATTCCTGGTATGCAAGGTTGGTTCAACATAAGAAAATCAATTACAGTAATACACCACATTAACATAATGAAAGGAGAAAAACTATGATCATCTCAAATGATAGCATAAAAGGCATTTGACAAAACCCAACACTCATTCATGAAAAAAATACTTAGAACCCTAGGAATAGAAGGAAACTTCCTCAGCATGATAAAAGACATACAGGAAGAGTCCACAGCTAACATCATACTTAATGGTGAGAGACTGAAAGCTTTCCTTCTAAGATCACAAAGAAGACAGCGATGGTCACTGTTACCACTGTTATTCAACATTGTACTGGAAGTTCTTGCCAAAGCAAGGAAAGGGAATAAAAGACAACCAAGTTGGAAAGGAAGAAGTAAAACTTTCCCTATTTGCAGATGATATGAGCCTATATACAGAAAATCCTGAAAAACCAACAACAAAGCTTCTAGAACTAACCAATTAATTCAGCAAAATGACAGAGTACAAGATCAAAATGACAAAACCAGTCATGTTTCTATACACAAGCAATGAACAATCAGAAGAAGTCAAGAAAACAATTCCATTCACAATAGCAACTAAATAATAATAAAAAAATATATAGGAATGAAACTAACCAAGGATGTTAAGGACTTGCACACAGAAAACTCCAAAACATTGCTGAAAGAAGACCTAAATAAATGAAAGGACATTCTGGGTTCATGGGTTGTGAAGATGTCAATACTACCCATAGCAATTCATAGATTCAATGCCATCCCAATAAAAATTCCAACAACACTTTTTGCAGAAATGGAAACGCCAATCATCAAATTTATATGGAAGGGTAAAGGGTCCTGAGCAGGTAAAGCCATTTTGAAAAAGACAAGTGAAGTTGAACTCATACTTTCTGATCTTAGAACTTACTACAAAGCCACACTAATCAAACAGCATAGTACTGGCATAAGATCTGATATATATATATCAATGGAATAGAATTGATAGCTCAGAAATCAATCCTCACATTTATGGCCAATTTATTTCTGTCAAAGTGGCAAAGACCACTCAATTGGGACTGAACATACTCTTCAACAAATGGTGGTGGAAAAACTGAATTTCCATTTCCAAAAAAAAGAAGGAGGACCCCAACTTCATACCATATACAAAAATGAACTCAAAATATATCAAAGTCCCAAGTAAAAGAGCTAAAACTATCAAACTTTTAGAATAAAAAATACCAAAGCATCTTCAGGACTATAGGTCAGGCAATGATTTCTTAGATCATAAGAACCTTCCATGGTGTCTGAAACCAATTATTACTAAAAAATAGCTTTTGAATAAATATATAAATGAATGTAAAATATTGATTATGAAAATATGAAATAAGGTTAAAATGCCATGTTTTCTTTTATATCTATGTTACCACAATAAAATTTTAAAATAGGTTCAATTCAAGGATACTTAATAGTTTATTTGAAACATGAAATATCCGAAGTGAGGCAAATTTAATCTCCAAATACTTATGAATATTTATTGCAAGGATGTGGGGGTAAGATGGGTGTTTTGTCAAGAACTGTGAAGTGTCTGATATGTAAACCCAATGGCATAGACATGTAAATTGTATATTTGAATACTAAAGAAACACAAGGCACCTGGGTCAGGGAAGAGAGCTCTTTACTGATACTAAGAGCCAGATCAACATCCAGATTAGCATTGTAGCTTTGATCCCCCACATCTTAGTCCCTTTGTGGACAAAATGAAGACTATAAGTTTTTCCGTATGGGTGATAGGTCACACGCCATAGAAGAGGAATGAAGAAGAATTTATTTTTTCCCATTTATGTGCAGGAGAGAGACGGTTGTATACTTCCCCATCTGAAAGGAGAGGAAAAAACTTTCATTCCTTTAAGACAAATCAGAAAAGATCTTCAATTCTCACCTTACAATTTTAGAATGTGAAAACATCTTTCCAAGAGCCAGATAAGTCCCAGATGTCTTTGGCTTTTACAACCTAAAGATGTCTCCAAATTCTGGACTTTATCTTTTTTGACATCCTAGGGAGATAGTATTCCAGTTGTCCTGGCACTTTGGGGCTTAATTTAGGTACTTCATCCAAGCTATAATCATTTTGCATTCTGGGGGCAATGAGAGTTTTATTATTCTTTTGGATAAGAGCAATTAACTAAAAATAAAATGACAACAGATATAATTCTCATTGTATCTGAAGAGTAAAATATTTCTAGGGAAAGTGAAAGTAAAATTCTTTATCTTTATATCATGTACATCTTTGTGTCTCAGGAGGCTAGGACACTGAGAAATCCAGGAAAGTTTTATTTCTCCACAACAGGGAGGCAAGCACTGCCCAATAAAACTTTTTGTGATGATGAAATCGTTCTATATCTGTGATATCCAATATGGTAGCCACTAGCCATATGGGTTTGAGAGCACTTAAAATGTAATTAACATAACTGAGAAACTAAATTTTTTATTTAATTTAATTTAATTTAATTTTAGTTTAGTTCATTTAATTGAAATGATCACATATGGCTAGTAGCTACCATATTAGACAGCAGAGGGATAGACTATGAGACAGCTTGAGAGATGGTGGCAGCTAAATAAAATTAGGACATTGGCATGAGCACAGGAATGAGGAGAGGATAAGTCCACCCTCACATGAGCTCTGGGTGATGCTCCTCCTTCTTTTTCTCTTTATTCCAGAGGGTTTATGAGAATAAGTCTTCTGGAAACCATGCAGAGAATTAAATACACATGCTCATATAAGACTGTCCACTCTTTCACCATTTCCATTTCTCTCACTATATATTTCCATGTAATTCTTTTCCCATCACCCAACCATCTTTGGTCCCTGAAAATATTCCATTATGCCCACAGGTGTTCTAATACTTACCCATAATTCATCTTTCTATTTCTTTACTTTATTAGTTACAAAAAATCATGCATAAAATACCACTCTATTATTAACATTTTGCAGTAGTGTGGTACAATTGTTGCAATCCATGAAATAACATTTCTATAATTGTACCATTAACTATAGCCCATAGTTCACTTTAGGGTTTGCTGGATTTTTTGTACAGTCCTATGAATTTTTAATTTTTTATTCTAGTATCATATGTATGATCTAAAAATTTCCCCTTTTAATCACATTCAAATATACAACTCAGTGCTGTTAATCATCTGCAAGATGCCCTGTTACCATCACCACCAGCCACCACCAAAATGCTTTGCTCATCCTAAACAGAAACTCTGTACAGTATAAGCAACAACTCCCCATTCCCTACCCTACCTCAGCCTCTGGTAATCTAACTTTAAGAATTTGCTTATTCTAATTATTTTTTATCAGTGAGATCATACAATATTTTTTCCCTTTGTGTCTGGCTTGTTTCACTCCACATAATGTTTTCAAAATTCATCCAAGTTATTGCATGTATCAGAACTTCATTCTTTTGATGGCTGAGTAATAGTGTATATACCACATTTTTTCACCCATTCATCAGCTGATGGACACTTGGTTATTTCTTCTTTTGGCAACTGTGAATAATGTTGCTATGAACATTATCATGGAAATATCTACTTGAGTCCCTGCTTTCAAATCTTTGGGGTATATACGTAGAAGTGTGATTACCAGGTCATCCCATGCTTCATCTTTATCCTTTCTACAGAATCATGCTCAAACTCTCCCTGTTCACTAGGAGATGGAAAGAGAAGAGCTCAGAAATGTGTTGATGCCTTATGCTGTTATTTTCAGCTATTCCTTTGAATAATAAGGATTTAGAGTCAAACCTATGCTAAGACTAAGCTATGTGACAAAGCTTTTTAAATATTAATTTTCCTTTAAAAAGAGTAACATGGGGATAACCTGATCTCTCTATGTCAGTGAATAGGTTACCATTCACTGGCTTTTATGGACAGCCTAGAGAATATTCGTTCTTTGGTTGAAATATTAATGCTGGACTTGGGTAGGTGTCAGGTAAGATGTTGAGATGAGTATCTTAAGATGCTGAGAACTATAAGGAATAGATAAGCATAGGCCTTCCTGGAAATCCTAGCAAGTACTGGGTAAAGACAGTAGCAAATGTCTGTCCTGAAAACACTACTTTTATCCTAGTCATAATCATCATGTCATATAATAAATATCACATATCACACTGGAAGAGGGTTGTGATATATGGCACTAATAGAAAGGGATATTATCTTTCTAAAGTCCTGTTCAGATTACCATTTTGGAAGTTAGACTAGTATTCATAAGAGGTCCAGTGGGACAATGTGATATCAATGAAATCCATAAGATTCTGCAATTGGACAGTATCAGTCTTATTTTACATTATACAGGCTTCCAAGGCACTACTGAAAGGACTGCTACTTCACAGGACCTTAACTCCTACTGAAATATAATTTTTGGCACAATAATAAATTAATTATCTTCTTTTAAGAATGTGGGCTACATATAGATTAACATATGTATGTATATATGTATGTTTGCACATGCTATGTATGCATGTATGTATGTGATAACATAAAATTGAATTAAAGTACTCAGAAAATATTGGAAGGATCACAAAGGAATGAAAAAAGGAGATCTCAGAATTGCTCTTAGCATAAAAGTAAAAGTTATCGAAGTAGATAAGCTCTCAAATTTGGATTTACAGCCTTCTGATTTGTAACAATCAGGATATGTTAGGTTATGTTGCTATAGTAAACAGCACTAAAATTTAACTGAATTAATGAAACCGAAGTTTATTTTTCTCTCATGAAAGATATCTATGGACATAGGCAATTGTCAGGGGAGTGCTGCACATATTGGCTCAATTTTCTAGATGGTCTTGATCTTATGTTGACTTGAGTCAAAACAAGCTCTCATAATTGCTAAACCAAGGGAAGAGTAAGTATGAAGTGTTTAAATGCTTTAACCTAGAAGTGACAAATCACTTTCACTCATATTTCATTGGCTAGACTGAGACATATTGTATACCACTTCAAGGGAGTAAGGAAATACATTTCTCTTGGGTGTCAAATAGGACATAATAACTAGAAGTATTGTCAAGCAGCAGTAACTCACACTACAGAGGTGTACACAGTATCAAAAGCCATGTGAAAGTCTGTACAGCCTGGTAGTTAAGAATACGGACTAAGGGTCAGAGGTGTGGTTTTGAATCCTGAATTTTCCATTTGGTCCCTCCATAACTTTGGGGAAGCTTCTTTTTTTTAGCTCTCAGAGTTTCAGTTTCCTTATGTTTAAAATGGGGACAGTAATGGTTCCTATTGGGAAGATTATATAATATAGAAAGAGCACAGCACACACAGGCATAACATATTTGATAAGCACTAAACAATTATGTTTTGAGTTAATTTTTATTTTTAAAGAAGCTTTAGATTACATAAATGTTACATCAAAAATATAGGAGGAATCCCAAATACCCCACCCTCATTCTTCATTAACAACATCTTTCATTAGTGTGATATATTTGT
Organism: Chaetophractus vellerosus; assembly: GCA_004027955.1. Classification (NCBI taxonomy): domain Eukaryota; kingdom Metazoa; phylum Chordata; class Mammalia; order Cingulata; family Chlamyphoridae; genus Chaetophractus; species Chaetophractus vellerosus. The sequence goes on from PVKH010005291.1 coordinate 11,343, forward strand.
TACAATCAATGAACACATATTCAAGCATTGCTACTAACCACAGACTATAGTTTACATTACAGTTTACACTTTGCACCACATAATTTTATAGGTTTTGACAAAATGTGTAATGGCCTGTATCCATCATTGCAATGTCATGCAGGACAATTCCAATGTCCCCAAAGTACCCATGTTATAACTATTCTTCTATCTTCCTCCCCTCAGGATCTCTGGTGGCCACTGCCTTTATATCAATGATACAAGTTCTTCAATTTCTAGAATGAATAATCATAAGTCTGCTTAAGTACATAGTCACATTACTCCCTTATGTTTGCTCATTCCTCAATCTTGAGAGTTTTGGGATGGTGATGCCAACCCTGTTTCTGATTGAAAAGGAACTTAGATCCCATGGGGCAGATGGATGGAACTATCTTGCTTGCAGTTATGATACTCTCTGTTTTGGGGGATGGACATTGTCCATCACTATCCTTTTCTTAGATGTCCTGGGTGAGTCCAATGAACTGGAGAGTAGGTGTGGCAACTCTTGTTGAGATTCAGGGCTCAACTGGCATATGAACAGACTGAAGATTTAAGTCTCTGTGACATATATTTAATGAGTATACTGCTAATTATAGGTTCAAATAAAAGAGGCAGAAGAGTCATGTGTGAGGAAATTGTAAATGAGTCTAACTCTGTTGCATTGGGGAGCATGTATTCCAAAGTAAGGCCCACTGACAGGGTGCCAAATTCCTGAGATTATCTGCCCTTATATAGTGTCTAGATGTCTCTAGAGCCCTCAGGAGCCCCACTGTCTGAGGCATTGTTTACTGTGGCAGTCAATGAGATCCTGCTGAGACGTGCAAAAGTGTAACCTCTAGAATGAACTCCCTACTCACTTTGAAATATCTTAGACATAAGAAATCATTTGTATTTAATTTTTCCCCTTTTTGGTCTAGGTCTTTTTCCAAATGCATTGCTAGTTGGCACTTGGTAATAATCCCTCAGTGCCAGGGAGATTTAACCCCGGGAATCATGTCCCATATGGGGGGAAAGTAGTGCATTTACATGCTGAATTTGGCTTAGAGAGAGCCACAACTGAGCAACAAGGAGGCTTTCAGGAGGTAACTCTTAGGCAATATATAATGCTAGGCTATGATTCAATTTCTTGAGAAAAGGTTCATGAGTACAACCATCAATATCAAGGGCCATTCTCCTTTGCTAAGCACTGCCTATGTACTTAGGAGATTCTTGCTGCTCTAAGCAGGACTTCCCAGGTTGGGAATTCAATATTCTTTGGTTATTGTGTGGGTCTCCACCCACCGAGTCAATGCCCATGACCACTTGAACATATTCAAATGCCACAGAGGCATGCTCCTGGTGCACTCCTCTCCACACATCCCCCCATCACTGACACCCCACACCAGTGATTCTCCTCTGCCACTTGTGACCTTTCTGCGATCAAAAACCTCCACCAAAACAAATATAAAAAATAATAATAAAATAAAATACAAAAATAAGAAATAAAAATAAAAAAATAAAAATAAAGATAAAATTTAAAAATAAAGTACAATAAATTTTTTCAATGTTTCTTTCATCACTGTAAGATGTTATCTTTTATGTACAGCGACAATTTCTTCCATATGTTCCCCATGTCTTAGTTTTTTCACTTTATCTTCAAAGAAGCTTTAGGTTAGAGAAAAGTCACATAGAAAATACAAGGGATTCCCATATATCCATCCCCTTCCCCCTCTCCTCCTCTCCTGATTAATAACATTTTAAATGTGTATGGCACATTTGTTATAATTGAAGTACAAATACTGAAGTATTGCTTCTAACATGGTCAGTGGTTTACATTATGGTTTATGTTTTGCACCACACAGTTTTATAGGTTTAGACAAAATTTAAAATGGTCTGTATCTGTCATTGCAAGATCATGCAGAACAATTCCAATGTCCTATGTTCTATCTGTTCTATTCTTCCCTCCCCCTCCCCTTGGAACTTATTGTAACCACTAAGTTTCAATTTTTGAAGAATAAGGTTCATACCTACATGCAATAATATTGAGGGTTTGACATATCGGTCTGTTTTCTTTTATTAGGCACTGCCTATGTTCTTGAGAGATTCTTGTTCCTCTAGTTGAGAACTTAGCAGGACTCCCCAGAATGAGAGTTTAATATTTTCTCATTTATTTTGTGGGTCTCCACCCACTGAGATAACATACTATGACAAGATGAAAACTTTCATATTCCACAGAGGCAAGCCCCAGGTGTGCCCTATCCCATATATCCTCCCACCTCTGACGCCCTGCACCAGTTACCCTCCCCTGCCATATTTGCCAGAAGAACATTCTCACCATTGTAGTTTTAACCACAGACCTACAAATCCTCAGAGTTCCCAATTATTTTTATTATAAGTATTATAATCATACTTTAGTTAAAAACACTGTTGGTGATACATATACATAAACAAAACACAAATCCACGTGCAATCACATAGAAACAAATTAACATAAACAATGTCAATAGTTTAAGAACTTTACACCAACACTTGAGACAACAAAGTCCCAAATCTTAATTTAGAACTCACCAATATGGAAGAAAGATAACAAGGACATAATTTTTGAACAGAAGATAGGGTAGAAATGTCATCAAAGAAACTACTGGGATAGTAATTGTTTAAAGGTATGTAATAACTAGGAGAAAGAAAAAATCATAGATCCACCAGATCAAGTGAAAAAGCAAGATGGTTTTAGAGACCTAAGAGTATGAACTTCAGAATCAAAGAGTTTTGCCATTAATACCCACACAACCACTTAGTTCTCGAGCCAATAGATCCATCATAGATAAGAGGATGCTCTGCCAAGGAGTCTTCCCAAGGCCCCCTTCACATCCTTGTTTCTCAGGCTGTAGATGAAGGGGTTCAGCATGGGAGTGACCACGGTGTACATCACTGAGGCTATTGCGACTTTCTTAGCGGAGTGAGTTACTGCAGAAGTGAAATAGACTCCAACACCTGTCCCATAAAATAAAGAAACAACTGAGAGATGAGACCCACAGGTAGAAAAGGCTTTTTGCTTTCCCCCAGATGAAGACATCTTCCTTATGGATGAAACAATTCGTGAGTAGGAGAAAAGGATCCCAATGAGGGGGAAAACACCCAGCACACCTGTCATAAAATATATCAATGTGCTGTTCAGGAAGGTATCAGAGCAGGCCAACTTGAGAATCTGCGTCACTTCACAGAAGAAATATGGAATTACAAGATCTTTACAGAAGATTAGCTCTATCATCAGAGAAATATGGAGTAGGGATATCACAACACCAATGAACCAGGTAATGAATACCAGCAGGCTACAGAGGCGGGGGTTCACGATGACCATGTACTGCAGGGGGTGACAAATGGCCACAAACCTGTCATAGGCCATCACAGTGAGGAGTAGAGTGTCCAGGATAGGGAAAAACATAGAAAAATATACCTGAGTCAGGCAGTCCATGTAGGAGATGGCTTTGTTTTCTGTCTGGATGTTAATCAGCATCTGGGGGATTATTGTGGTACTCAAACAGATGTCAACCAAGGACAGGTTGGACAGGAAGAAATACATGGGGGTATGGAGGTGGGAGTCAGAGATGATGGCCATGATGATAAGCAGGTTCCCAAGAATGGTGACCAGGAACATAGAAAAAAAAAGCCCAAATATGAGCGACTGCAATTCTGGATCATCAGAGAGCCCGAGGAGGATAAACTCTAAAATTCTTGTTTGGTTTACTGCTTCCATGTAGCTGATATGATAAGAAAGAGATAAGAAAAATATCAATTAACAGTAAAAGGATATCCTTTATATAACTGATATGCTGGCAATGATCTTCACACAAGTTATTTATGGATTCAGTCATTTTGTCTTAGAATTGGATGTCTTTTCATTCATAAATTTAGTGAAATCCTAGAAAATGGAGTCTCTAATCCCAGCTGCCTATCTCAACCACCCATTTTATAACAACCCTGTCAGATGGTCATGGTGCTACAGCAATGGGGCAAGTCAACAATTTATCCTACAGATAGGATGCAATGAAAAGAACACATCACTTTTGTGGAAGTTCTGCCGAAAATACATGATCTCAATCTAAAGATTGGGGAACATCAGACGAGCCTGAATTTAGGGACATTTTACGTGAATACCTGGCCTATGCCCTTCAAAAGTGTCAATGCCTTAAAAGACAAAGAAAGCCTAGGAACCGTTCCAGATTAGAGAAGGCTAAAGAGATACATAAACCAAATGTAATATGTAAACTAGGATATTCTTTTCCTATAAACATTATAGGGATAATTGTTGAAATATGAATGAGTTTTATAGATTTTATAATGTTTATATCAGTGCTAATTTCCTTATTTTGATCATTGTACTATGGTTATAAATAAAAATGTTCTTGTTTTTAGGAAGTACTAAATATTTAGAAGTGAAGGGGCACCATATCTGCATTGCAACTTAGTCTCAAACAGCTCAAAAAAACTATATACACACACGTACAAATACATGAGAGAGAGGGGTGGGGGAGGGAAGGAGGTGGAGAAGGAGGAGAAAGGAGAGGAGGAGAAGGAGGGGGAGGAGGAGGGAGAATAGTGGATAAGAAAAGAAAAGTAAATGTAAAATGTCAGCACTGGGGAATTCCAATGAAGGGTTTATACATAGGAATTATTTGCACTGTTGTTGCAACTTTTCTGTAAGTCTGAGATTATACCAAAATAAAAAGTTAAAAAGTAGCACTTTCACAAAATGCCAAACAGTATAGGCTAGAAAAAAAGGGAAGAAAAGCCAATCAGGACCTGCAGAAAAGAGTCAGACTTCAAAGAAAACTGCAGCTGAAGTGACCACTCACAAATTTGGAGCCTGTGCAGAAGAGTTAACATAGAAGGCTTGAGACTACTACTCTTAGAAAAACTTGATTGCATGGTTGGTCCTTGGCAGGTATCTGGAAACTTGGATTTCAGGAAGGTTCCCACCATTCCCTGATAAGACTGGCTTACTGTGCCTAAACTGCTTGTGCAAATAATGTGGTTTATACCAAACACCTGCTTTCCTTCTGGAAATCTGGGATATTGGTACCTGCTAGACAGAAAGTGCCTTTGTAATCACACTGGGCACTGAGTCTCTGATGAGCTTCTATGGCAGACAATATTTCACATGCATTGTAATAGCTCATTGCTGGAGAAATTAAGAGCACAGTATGTGACTCCACTGGTTGAAAACTCTTGGAAGCTTGCACCTGGTTTCTTACGGACTTTGCCTCATACCTTGAGGATTTTGCCTAGTATACTTTCCTGTAATAAATCAGAGCCCTAAGTACAACTATATGCTGACCTGTGAGTCCTCCTAGCAAGTCATTGAATTTGTCTTGGGAACTCCTGACACAGAGCCCAAATTCATACACACCTCAGGCAGGGAAATTTAAAGTGGCCCTGGATGGATTGTGATCCAAACTCCAGATAGAAGCAAACACAAATGTGCTCTGGTAGGTGCTTTCAACCTAGAATTTTTGCCTCAATGTTTATAAGGGAGATTGATCTGTGATTTTTTTTTTCTTTTAATGTCCTTGCCGGGTTTGGAATTGAGGTAATGTGAGCCTTATAAAATGAGTTTGGAATTGTTCCACTTTTTTGTATCATCTGGATGATGTGATATATGGTTGATGGTATTTCTTCCTTAAGTATTAGGAAAAATTCAGAGATGCCACTGACCTGAAGTGTTCTTTGTAACAGGACTTTTAAAATGGACATCTATACTCAGATTTTCTCTTCACACTTGGGTCAGTTTTGGTAAGTTGTGTTTTCCTAGGAATTTGTTCCTTTCATGTAAATTTCCAAATTTATTGGTATAAGGATGTTCATGTTTTATTGATATTTTCAATGCTTTTTGAGATCATTTCACCAGGAATTTATCAAATAAATTAATTTTTCAAAAGAACTATATTCATATTTGACTATCCTCCCCTTTGCATTTTGTTTTCCATTTCATTAATCTCTGCTTTAAAGGTGATTATTTTTTCTTTTGCTTTCTTTGGGTCTAATATACTATTTTTTTAAACACTTCTTGAGATGGATGTATAACTCATTGATTTTAAATCTTTCTTATTAAAAAAAATGCATTGAAGGCTGATAAATTTCCTTTTTACATTTTTTCTCTTACTATTAGTTTTAAAAATAATTTCTTATTTACTGTAACAATGTAAATTTGAAATATGAAAATAAACATTTTCAGTCTATATGGCAGAAAAATGTTAATACATCTACTATACAGAATTTTAATTCTAAACGCTCAATATACTGATAAAAAGAGCAACATATGCTTAAAAGAAGAGATAAAAATGGTCAGATAACATATGATAAATTGTTCACCATTATTCATAATCATAGAAAGTGAAACTAAATCAACACGGATGTGTCATTTTCAACTATTACAAACTGAAATTCCATTTAAAATAATAATTCTTAGTTTTGTCACGGGAGAATTGAAATAATGATCTCATATGCTGTTGAAGAAAAGGGGAACTAAAAGAGATAAAGTAAAAAATAATTAAACACAAAAACAAAGAGAACTGAGCCGTAAAGTTAAGAGCATATTTTTGGAATTAAGGCCAATGAAACACACAAATGCACACACACACAAACCACAAATACACTCATAGAAAATGATAAAAGAACCTTCATGACACATAGAGGAAATCTTATAAATTAGTAGGGATTATTATATATTATTATTATTATATATTAGCTCAACAGGAAGAGAATATACTAATAAGGGTAGAAATTATGTTGACAAAAGAATTATCATCAACATCAGCACTATTGCCAGCTTAAACCCCATGTTAAAGGCTTGACCTCAACTGTCAGGAAAAAAAACACTATTCACCGACAAGGCAGTACATGCTGTACATGCTGGTTCCTGCCACCCTCCCTTTCACTCTCTGAGCTCCTACACTTTTGCCTTCTTAGGAAACTAAAAACTTAAGAATTCTTCCCCCAGCTATGCCTGTGCAAGTGCTGTCCTTCCTGCAGGGGTGCTCCTCCAAGCCTTTGTTTTCTCATGGCAATTCCTGTCTTTAGCTCTCGATCAAATATCACTTCCTCAGAGAAGCCTTCTCTGAGCGCCTACCATGTGTAGTCCCCCTTGTCTGTGCTTTCATAGTTATCTTTTTGCATTTAGTTATGGAATTAATTGATTAATGTTTGTCCCTCTCACTACCAAATCATAAACCATGCCAAATTCAAATATATTTTTTTTAACTTTTCCTGGTGTTCTCAGTGTCTTATATTTAAAGAAGATGGAAAGTTAAATGAAGGTTGAGACTAAAAATGACCTTATTATAAAACGGAATATTATTCAGCCATAAGAAGAAATGAAGTCTTATGCATGCAACAACATGAATGAACCTTGAGGACATTATGGTGAGTGGAATAAGCCAGATGCAAAAGGACAAATATTGTATGCTCTCACTAATATGAATTAAATATATTGAGCAAATGCATGGAGATAATATCTAAAATACAGGTTACCAGAAAATAGAATGAGGGTAGAAAATGGGGAAGTGATGCTTAATTTGTGCAGAATTTGTTATAAGGTTGATTGTAAATATTTGGAAATGGATAGAGGTAAAGGTAGCACATTACCTTGAGTGTAATTAACAGCACTGATATGCATGTGTGACTGTGATTAAAAGGGGAAGTTAAGGGTAGTGTACGTCACTAGAAGGAAAGCCAGAAGATGAAACATGGGACTGTATGACATAGTGAAACCTGTTGTGGACAAAGAATGTGGTTAAAAGTACAAATATAAGAATGTGCTTCCATGAACTAGAACAAATGTACATTACCATTACAAGGTGTTAATAATATGGTGGCATGTGGGCAAAAATACACCTAACGCAAACTACAGACTATAGTGAATAGTAATATATTAATATTCATCCATCAATTGTAACAAAGGTACAACACTAATGCTAAGTGTCAATAATAGTGAGATGGGGGATATAAGGGGTATAGGGCTTTTCTTTTTGGAGCAATGAAAGTGTTCTAAACTGATTGTGGTGATGAAAGCACAAATCTGTGATTATACTGAGAACCACTGATTATACACTTTGGATGGATTGTAGTGTGTATGAATAAAACTGCCATATATATCTTAGCAAACCCATAGTAAGTACAAATAACAGAAGGATTCCTTTATAATAAGGTAAGAAAATATAAAAATTTAAATATAAATATTTAGGAATATGTATAGCTGAAGAAAACTATATAAAAAGGAAAGCAAGGGAATAATGAGTACCTTGAGAGTGAGATGAGTTGGCGATGGACCACATAGCTAGATTTCCATTATTGCCAAACCTTAGCTTTCATTTTTTTTGAGTTCTTACGACAGTTTTTTTAAGAAAATAAATGTGCATTGTGCATGGAATGATGAGACTGTGTCATTAACCAAGATTATGATTAGTCTAGTTCTGTGCATTTGAGGTCTATTAAAAGAAAGAGAGGGAGATGGGAGATGGATAAACAAAATGTGGTATATTTACATACAATGGAATTCTGTTCAGCCATGAAAAAGAATGAAGTTCTGATACATGCTACAACATGGATGAATCCTAAAGACATCATGTCATGTGAAATAAACCAGACCCAAAAGGACTCGTTAGTATGAAATAATTGGAATACAGAACTTCATAGAGACAAAAAGTAGATTAAGGTGGGATAGGAGGAATGGATCGTTAATCTTTAAATTGTACAGCATTTGTTTTGGGTGATAGAAAAGTTTTGGTAATTGACAGTGATGATGGTAGCATAACATCATGAATGTAATTAACATCACTAAATTATATTCTTGAAAGTGACTAAAATGGGAAATGTTACGCTGTATACATGTTACTACAATAAAAATGTTAAAAGAAAAAAAAGATCTTATATAAGACAAAATTAGAACTTTACAAACTAATCTCTCATTGCCTATAAATGCAAAACCTGGAAAAAAAAAAAGAGTAAAAGCAGAAAGGGAAGTATGCCTATTGTTGTCGTAATTATGTAACATTATTTCTGATAATTCAAAAGAAATGCCATAAGACAAGAAAAATAAATGAGACAGAATATTAGAAAGTCAAAAACAAAATTGTCACTATCAACTGCAGATATGATTGCCTGCTTAGAACACTAAAGAAAGTCAAACAAGTAGACCTCACCAGTGTCAACAACTTTCTTCTGGATCTGCAAACAACCACTAGGAAAGATAAGAGAAGTAATGTCCATTTGCAATTGCAATAACAATATAGATAACACCTTGCACAAAGTAGCATGTAGTACATATTTGTTGAATAAAATAATGTATATATACAATCTAGTAGAAACTGATTGATGGAGGGGATATGGAGAATCAGGTACTTCTAGCTCAGAGGTTCTCAAACTTTAGTGTGTATCAGAATCACCTGAAGGGCTAGTTAAAACAGATTGCTGGGCCCCATGCCCAGAAGTTCTGTCAGAAAGTATGGGTGGAGCTTTCTAATGAGTACACAGGTGATACTGGTGCTGCAGCTCTGGGGACCCCACTTTGAGAACTACTATACTAGAGAAGAAGGGAATGCTTTAGCATCTTAAGAAAAGGAAGCACTTGAAGAATGCTGATTCTAAAAACACATAACCAGAGAAATAAAATCCAGAGATTTTAAAAAAATTGTTATGGGACAGCACTGTGCTACCTCTGTCTCCGCTCCTCCCCGCCCCCTACACACACACATTTTAAATTCTGTCTTTCAGACCGCTCTCACTAGGACAGTGTGGCTCACTCAGCTCTCATCACTTAAAGAAATGTTTGTACAACCTCTTTCTCCTCTGGCTGTTGGATGCTGAAGACAGACTATGCCACCAGGAATGACAAGGAGTTGGAGTCTGTCATGAAGTCATCCTTAGCTTATATCTCTGATAGTCACAAGTGTATCCTGGTCAGGCATCAGGAAACTACAGGTGAGGAGTGCTCGAGACATATATGTGGTTTCTAAAGTCTCAGGGAAATTTTTTTCATCACTCCTCATTAAATAAATTGTTCTTCTGATGTTCTACTCTCCAAGCCATTCGGCTCCCTTGGGATAAAGAGCAAATGGCAGAAAGGAAACAGGTTTGCTAATTCTGTTTTCAGGAAGGCACATTTGGAGCCAGGTGGATATCTTTGCCCCTACTGGGCCTCTTCCTTCTTGGAGGAGCTTTCATCACTATCAATTTGGCTTGGTAAAGAGGATCCCCTTAAGGAATATGTTTCTGCTACACACTCATCTCCCTGTAGTCACAGTATTTACAGTCTCAAAGTTACATTGAAGAAAATGAATCTCATGTGACTCTTTGACAACTTGGTGCTGAATATGCAAATGGAGCTAGAAAAAGTGCTGTTTCAAGAGAGGGAGAGAAAAGCACATAAAATATGGCTACAAGTCAAGTAAAATAATCTGAACAATATCCCCTTAGATTTAATGACATGGAAGGCATTAGAAAGAACAATTTATTTTGCACACCCAAGAAATGAATGGCTTTATTCACTTCCAGGAAGTTGACCAACATTTTGGGGGTGACAAATAAAGAGGCATCCAAGAGTGACAACACACTCAGAAAATAGTACATGGGGTTGTAGAGCCAGGAATCCCCAATGACCAACACAACCAGTCCCAAATTTCCTATCAAAGTAAAGATATAGATCACTAGAAATAATAAAAACAGGGACGGGCCCAGCTAGATAGCTCAGTGGATAAAGAGCGCGCTGGGGTACCACATGGGAGGCCCTGGGTTTGGTTCCCGGGGACCTCTCTGAGCGGGCAGATGGCCTTGAGAAAGGCAAGCCACCGTGGGCAGGGCAGAGCCACCGTGGGCAAGGCAAAAAGCTGCCACGGGCAGGGCGGAGCCCCCACGGGCATGGCAAAGTCACCCGTGAAAAAA
>PVKH010005292.1:0-22283 GCA_004027955.1 Chaetophractus vellerosus
TATCTGTTCGTGTCTTTGCTTTCAATTCTTCTGGATATATACCCAGCAGTGGAATTGCTGGGTCATATGGAAGATCTATGTTTAATATTTTAAGGAACCGCCATATTGTCCTCCACAGTGGCTGTACCAATCCACAATCCCACCAGCAGTGGATGAGGGTACCCGTTCCTCCACAACCTCTCCAGCTTTTATAGTCTGCTGTTTTTTTAATAGTCGCCATTCTGATAGGTGTAAGATGGTATTTCATTGTAGTTTTGATTTGCATTTCTCTTATCGCTAGAGATGCCCAGCACTTTTTCATGTGCTTTTTAGCCATTTGTATTTCTTCCTTGGAGAAGTGTCTTTTCAGGTCATTTGCCCATTTTTTAAAAGGGTTGTTAGTTTTTTTATTTTCAAGGTGTAGGATTTCTTTATATATGAAAGATATGAGTCTCCTGTCAGATATATGGTTGCCAAATATTTTCTCCCATTGAGTAGGCTGCCTTTTTATTTTCCTTATAACCTCTTTTGAGGTGCAAAAGGTTTTAATTTTAAAACATACTACAAAATCACAGGTGGTGAAATCCACATGGTATTGGTACAAGGATAGAAACATTGACCATTGGAGCCAAAATGAGAATTCTGATATAAATCCTCACATATACAGTCATATGATATTTGACAAGGCCACGAAACCCACTCAGTTGTGAGAGAATGGCCTCTTCAACAAGTTGTGCATGGAGAAATGGATATCCATAAGCAAAAGAATGAAAGAGGAACACCATCTCACCCTCTATATGAAAATCAACTCAAGATAGATCAAAGCTCTAAATATAAGAGCTAAGACCATAGAAACCTTGGAGGATAATGTAGGGAAGCATCTACAGGACCTTGCAATAGGAAATGTGTTCATGGACTTCACACCGAAAGCTCAAACAGCAAAAGAAAAATATAAATGGGTTCTCCTCAAAATTAAAAACTGTTGCACCTCAAAGGATGTTATCAAGAAAATAAAAAGGCAGCCTACCCAATGGGAGAAAATATTTCTCAACCATATATGTGATAGGAGACTAATATCCTGCATATATAAAGAAATCTTATGCCTCACAAATAACAGGCTAACAACCCACTTAAAAAATGGGCAAGGGACCAGAAAAGACACGTCTCCATGGAAGAAATACAAATGGCTAAAAAGCACATGAAAAATGCTCAGCTTCTCTAGCTATTAGAGAAATGCAAATCAAAATTACAATGAGATACCATCTTACAACCATTAGAATGATGGCTATTAAAAAAAAACAGCAGACTATAAATGTTGGAGAGGATGTGGAGGTATGGAAACTCTCATCCACTGCTGGGGGGATTGTGGAATGATCCAACCACTGTGGATAACAGTTTGGTGGTTCCTCAAAATCCTAACTATAGATCATCCATATGATCCAGAAATTCTACTGCTGGGTATATACCCGGAAGAATTGAAAGAAAAGACACGAAAAGATGTATGCACCCTAATATTGATAGTGTCATTGTTCATTATTGCCAAAAGTTGGAATCAACCCAGAGGTCCATCAACAGATGAAAGGATAAACAAAATGTCATACATACATACAATGGAATATTACTTAGCAGTAAGAAGGAATAAAATGCTCACACAGGGGATAATATGGATGAATCTTGAAGACCTTATGTAGAGTGAAGCCAGGAAGGCATTGAAGGATGAACAGTTCATGACATCACTGATATGAATTAAGGAAATTGAGCAGTCCCTGAGAACTAGGGTCTGAAATATAGGTTTACAAGAAAGAGAAGAGAAAGTTGTGGGACATCACCCATAGGCACGTAATCTGTGGTGATGTGATGGGATGTGGTTGCGTGTTGGGGGGATGGGACAGGAGGGTTGTGCTATTGTTGGGTTTGGTGGTGCAGGGTTGGCAGGTGGGTGGATTGGGAAGGGTAAGTTGGAGCGTCCACAATGCTTGGGGTGGGGGTGGAAGAGGGACTGTGTGAAAACTTGGGACTTGTGGGTGTGGGGTTTGAAGTGCAGAGGTGGGAATGCTCTTGTTGTGATGTGATGGGGAAATGTCACAGCTTTGGGGTGTTTGTTGAGGGGCATTCAGAGGGGTGTGTCTGTAGTGGGCTTCTGGGGAGTGTGGGAGTTTTCATCCTGTCATAATGTGTTGTATCAGTGGGTGGAGACCCACACAATGAGAGTGAAGGAGATGGACTCCCTATTTTCAAAGGACTGCTTTGCTCAGAAAAAGACAGGTGGGTGGCTCTTTGGAGCAGGGGCAATTCCCAGTAGGGATGAACCAGTGGGCCAAGACACTTCATTGCATGTAACTATGAACCCTGTAGTACAAAGATTCTAGCCAGTGGGTCATTGTGGGCCCTTGTGGGGGGGGGGGGGACATAGGAACACAGTGGATCGAAGGGGGCATTTGGCAGTCAGTTGAAATGTTTTCCATTGCCTTCCAGTGATTGACACAGGACAGTGTGAATGTCATCAAAATTTATAAAAGTGTACTATCTAAAATGTGGACCATGCTGTGGACCAATGACAATGTTTGGTAGCTTGTTTCACTATCTGTATATCAGTTACAATGATGCTGACATTCACATACAAAAATGATTTGGTGTGTGGTGGACAATGGGGATGGAGTTTGAAAATATGAGAGTGTATTGTATTCTGTGTGTGACTTTGCTGTGACCTAAAACTTGTTTGAAAATTAAATGAAAAATTGTGGAACACTGGGGAATGAGAAGGGGAAGGTACCACAAAACAGGCTGGACACCAGATATTGGACCAATGGAAGGCAAAATGGAAAAAAATATATTTATTTATTTTTATTTTTTCAACTTTTTTGAATAAACCAATCCTATAATATTATTCTATGTATTTATTTATTTATTTACTTTTATAGTTTTCATATATTTTATCTCTTACACATAAATATCATTATTATTGCATTTTCCTATTAATTGTATTTGGCTCTTGTATTAGCTTCACCTTTGAAGAAGCTTTGAATCACAGAGGGGTTACAACAAGGATGGGAGAGGATCATTGGTTTCAGGTGTCCAGTTTGGAGGTGCATGGAGGGAGTTCACCTGAACATACATGAAATGTGTATAAAATTATTCAAATGCTCATGGGGCATGGTCATGGGGTGGAGAATCACTCAATAAATAAGAGAATACTGAATTCCCTTCCTGGAGAGCTCTGCCATATTCTCCAAGGGAGTAGCAAAAGCCCCCAAGTGTGGGGTCAGTTTCTGGCAAAGGAGGATAATCCATTGATGGGCCCTTTTTATTGATGAGTAGCTTTTTGAGTGTTTGCTCTTGAAATTGAAACAGACTACTGTTATGTAGTGTTAAGAGTTGCATCCTGAGAGCCTCCTTGTTGCTCAAATGCAGCCTCTCTCTAAGCCAAACTCAGCATATGAATGCATTACCTTTCTCCCAAGGTGGGACATGACTCCAGGGGATGAGTTAGCAAGGGATTACTAACAAGTGGCAATGGGCAACATGACTGGGAAAAGCCTTTGAATAAAAGGGGGAAAAGGTGAAGACAAATGAGTTCATAAGGCTAAGAGACTTCAAAGTGAGTCGGGAGGTCATCCCAGAGGTAACACTTATGCACATCTCAGTAGGACCTCATAGGCTTCCAATGTGAATATCACCCCAAAAAGAGGGGCTCCTGAAGGTTCTGGAGACATGCAGGTCCTACATCAGGGCAGATAGCCCCAGAGTTTGGTACCTTACCAGTGGGCCCTAATTTGTTATCCATCCTCCTGAGAGTGTCAGAGGCTGACCAAAATATGTCTTCCCTGCACATCCATCTGTCTCTTCTATTCAAACCTATATGTGATGCCAGAGTCTTAGGTGTGCTTCCAGATAGCAGAGTCTACAGGATATCCATGTGCCAGCGGGTGTTCAAAAGCTCAGTGGAGCTGCAAGTCCTACTCTACAACTCAATGTACTCACCCAGGACACCTAGTGGTGATATGATGATGGACAATGGCTATCCCAGTGAATGGAGAGAGTCTGCAGCTGCAGGCAGGATGATCTCATCCATCTTATCATGGGATATAAGCCCCTCTCACTTGGAAGTGGAGTGGACATCACCATCCCAGACTCCTCAGAATTTGGGGAAGAGCTATGGATTAGAGTGGACTTACTTGTGTCCCTGTTATAGACTTATTGTGATTCATGCAATGGAAGAAATTTCAAAACTATGTGGAGCCAGTGGCCACTGGATGCTTTCAGTGCAGGGAGAGGGAAAAGAAGCTTTAATACAGGGGCTTTTTTGGGGCTTGGGAAGTATCCTGAGCGACATTGCAAAGACAGATATAGGCCATTTTTTACCATCGTATAACATGCAGAACTGCGTTGGAGAGAGTGTGGTCTACAATGTGAACTATGGTCCATGCTTAGTGGCAAAGCCCCAAAACATGTATATCTTTTGCAGGTGATGTGCCACATTAATGAAGAATGTGTATGTGGGAGGCTATGGGAGGTGAGGGAGGTGGGGCTTATGGGTACCCCTAAAATTTTTGTGTAACATTTATGTAATCTATGTATCTTTAAAAAAAGTAAGGAAAGACATTAAATCACATGGCCACAAATGTCAGCAAAACCCCAGAAAGGTTAATAGAAAAGCAGTCAAGTAATCGTAAAACAACTCTACATTCATCAGACTCATTAGTGAAAAACAAACGTCAGTAAACAAGTATGAAGGGAGTGAAAGGTAAATACATATCAAATACAGAAGACAAACATAATTACTATAAAAGACTTGCCACCAATAATGATATTAACCAGAAGATAAGGGAAAGTTATATTTTAAGTACTGATAAATTAAAAAATATTCCAGTTATCAATTTCAATATCCACTGAAAACAACTTTCAAATATAAGAACGTAATAAAAGCTTGTTATGAAAAATGACACACACACACACACACACACAAATAGAAACATAATTATTCTGCCAGGATACATGTGATTTAAAAATTATCTACACAGGAATATGATAATAGAAGGACAGTTGTCTCTAAATGTATAAGTAAATGATGCTGAAACACAGAAATGAAAGTAAATATATCAAATATTTGATTTGTAAAATTTTAATCAAATAAAAATCATTGCCTCAAGCCAACAAGGTTGATGAGCTCTTGAGTTTAAACCATATATGAAAGTAACATTTTTTAATGAAAAATTAAAAAAATTGGGAAAGATTAATTGAATCTCTACTATTTTATTGGTCTAATGTTTTGTGATGTCACGTGTTATTTTAGTAGTCTATGATATATTAAGCATGCATAAAATAATACCTAGGACAACCATTAAAACAGAGAAAACAAAAATTATAAACAAAACTGATTAAAGTAAGGATATCACTAGAGTCACAAACAATTATAAAAAGGATAGTAAGAAAGTGTTATAAAAATGTAAATTTGGTAATTTAGATGAAATATACAAATGTTAAATTGTACATTTCATTTAAAATTGTACATTTCATCTAAAATTAGAAGAAATGTGTAATGTTCATGTCTCTTAAAGAAATTGTATTTTTACTTAAAAGTCGTTGAAATGAGAAAAAATATATGAAACCTTTTTCCAAATTAAAAATTTTCACCATTCCCTCAGACTGGAAGGTGGACCCAGCAGTAGACAACCTCTTGGGAGATAGTAGGGCAACAACATAAAGTAAATCTGGGTCCCAGTATACCACAAGTTAAAGAGCCACCCATAAAACCTATTTAACTAGAGTCTGCGCTGTTGCACCCACGACCAATACTTTCCCTTTGTTGAGCCCCTCTATTTCTAAAGACCTTACTTCCACTACACAGCCTACACCTAAGTAATGCACGTTCTCTCCCCATCCCTGTCACATCACCTGATATTCACTCTTTCCTGCACAGGATTCTTTCTTTCTGTAAATAGGGCTATAATTGCACGTTTGAGTATGTATAACAGCTATCTCCAAAATTATGCCGTCTTCTATTAGCGGCTTTATTGATGTCAGCAAAAACTATACCATTTGCTTCACTGTATTTTTAATAGTTTTTAATATAATAAAGAAAGGTATAGTTTGATTTCAACTCAAAGAAGATTGGTATACATTTGTAGAAAAAATGTGATAAGACAAAGAGATGATTAAGACTGTGACCTCAAATGTCATTCTGTCTGGGTTCTAATTTGAGCTTGTCCTTAAGCCTGTTGCCTGACCAAGAATTAAACTATGAAGTCTCTGTGTTACCCAGCTTCATCAAATTAAAATTCAGCCATTCAAATATATTTATTGAGTCATTATTCTAGGTATTGAGGATAGTATTGAACATAATTG
Organism: Chaetophractus vellerosus; assembly: GCA_004027955.1. Classification (NCBI taxonomy): domain Eukaryota; kingdom Metazoa; phylum Chordata; class Mammalia; order Cingulata; family Chlamyphoridae; genus Chaetophractus; species Chaetophractus vellerosus. The sequence goes on from PVKH010005292.1 coordinate 6,325, forward strand.
GAAAATATCTTGTGCTAATAGAGCTTTTAATGTCTAGGAATACAAAGAAGAAAGAAAAGGCTTAAATACAATATATAGAATGAAAGTTTGAACAAGTGTTACAGAAAATAAATGCCATATTGGTGAGAGATAGAGCAATTGCGCTTATAAATAGGGTATAAGGAATAGACTTAACGGTTAGAGATTGAAAAAAGACCCATGAAGTCACCTGTGCAATGTGAATTTCACAAAGAGGAAAAATTGGGAATGTTACAAGCAGCGTCAGAACTAATGTGTATAGTGAAGGGCGAGGAGGTCTGTATGCCCATTCCAACATGAGGATGATAAAATGATAAATGATGAGTTCATAGAAGTAAGGAATAGGGAAAAATCATGTTGAACCTGTAAGCTCTTGTAAAAAAATATTTTTACTCTTAATGTTGATGAGAACTCTTGTAAGTTCTGTGAAGAAAAGTGACATAAGACAACTTATGTTTTAACAGTATCACTCTGGACTCTACATTGAGATTAGACTCAAGGAGAATTAGACAGAAAACAGGGAGACAATCTACAAGGATGTGGCAATAATTAAAGATTGGGATAATGTTTTCTTGGACCAAAGTGGTAGCAGAGGGTATGTAAAGAAATAGTCACCTTCCAAATTTATCTGCACAGGGAATTGATATGATATGCTATGGAGTGGATGTGATATCTGTGACATAGAGATAATGGTCTGATGACTCTTAAGTCTTTGCCTGAACAAATAGGAGGATAGCTTTTCATTATCTGAGACTAAATCTGAGGTATTACAAGTATCTAAATGAGAGTTATCTTGTGAAAATAATGTATGTTAATTATGTACCTACAGTCCTTTGAATATTGTCTTGCACTCAGTAGGTGCTCATTAAATATAATCTGTTTTTACTATTATTATAGTACAACAATCATTTGTAAACAAAAATTACTGTTCACACTTATCATGCTCTAGTTTAGACTTTTAAATCATTTTTAAGTATTTCAATCTTAATGATACATAGAATTTTGAAATTTCACCATGCACAAAAGGGTTTAGTCTTAAAGCTTCTTCAGATCACGTCTTATATAAAACATGACATTTACTGACATATACGGAAAATGTCAATAGTTTATTGTGTTCACATTTCCAAGTGGTTATATTACATTTATTTACTAATATAATACATGCTTTCTAGAATATATTAGAAGATGACAGAGTAATCTCAAATTAATTAAATCAAATGCAATTTCTGAACTTACTACTGTTTAAAACCATAAAGAATCTGCTGACAATAGTTGCTAACAAAAACATACAAGATATATTTTATAAATCATAGATATATACATAAATGAATGTAAGGCCGGTACAGTTCACCAAAAAAGACCAGAAACTGTAAAGTGCTCATAAAATAAAAACACAAGATGAGAGATTAGATTAAAAAATATTTTAATAAAATCAATCTTTAATAAAGATATAGTTAATTTTAAACAAAAGAACAGGAAATTGCAATAAATTTAAATTCTAGACAACATGTAGATCAGAGCAAAAACAAATCTTATTTCAGTAATTTATATGGATGTTGTATATGTTAATGTAAAATTTTATGTAAATGTGGAATACACAAGAAAATAATATACATTTTAATTATTTGAATAAATTAATAATCAGTAATGAACCAGTGATAATTCATCAAAATTTTAATCCTTAAGGAAGTTTTGTTTTGAACTTATTTTAATATTAAAGAAATCATTCAAGAAAATGAACAATTATAATTTACAAAGAACTCAATATGAATTAAAATAAAACACATCACTTGAAGAGATAACTATATTTACTATCATTACTTAAGTTTAAAGATAATAAACATAGTAAAATGTAGAAAATATACATTCTGAAATATACGTTGAATAGAAAAAAAGAAATCTCAGATAATGTAGAGGCATTTTGAAAAGGAAATATTAGCAAGTTACCAGAATAAAACTTATGGGTAGTCACAAAATTTGGATTGATATTCAGTTCTTAGCTTTGCAACTTTTCTTTATTAAGGCTCTGAAATCAGATGAACAAATATTTAATTCAAATATTATAACTTTTTAAAGAACATAAACATACAGAAACCAGAAAAATGAAATGATTTTTAATCATACCAAAATTAAAGACATAGTAATTATTGAATCTAGCTGATATGTGAGAGAAAGATAGGGTTTTCAAATGGTCAGCTGGTAGAAGCAAAAAAGATATATAAGTACGTGGAGTATTTAGCTCCATGAATATATAAAAATTCAGGGCTTAAAGCATTGCAAGATGAGATTGTTGATCTTGCTCATGTACCAAAAAATATTCATCCCCAAATTGAAAAAATGCAAAGGAATTGCCATAGGTTATATTGTTGAGTGAAAAAGAAAAGCTGCAAAACACAAACTTATAATGACAAATTTATATACATCTATAATATATGTTTACATAAAAATAAGATTTGTCTAGAAGACATGACCAAAACTCAAAAATTAGATATTTTTAAAATGTATAGCAAATTTTCTTCCATTTGAACATACACTTTTTTCTACAACAAAATTCTATCACATAATATACTTTTTTCAAAGCAATATCTATTGTGTATTGAAAATTTTGCAAGAATATAAGCATTCTGATGATCCAGTTCAAAATTCATCAGTAATACATTAAATAATTTCCATTCATAATCTGATTTAATCTTTAAGGTAGCTGTATGGATTTAGAATTTTTTTCTTGTACAGTTGAAGAGACTAGATTCATACTTTTGGTGACTTATTAAGGGATATACAGCTAAAAACCTGGCAGATCTAGAATCTAAATTCTGGGTTTTCAGGCCAAAGCAGAACTCTTTATGCTATTTTTTATCTCTACAGAGTAAATGACTTCTGAAAAATCTTTTCATAGTAAAATTCTCTGAATTTGGAATATGCTTGGGGATTTCTATGATACAATTTTTTTCTTTTTAAAAATTATTTATTATATATATATATACATAATTTTAGGATACATTGATTACATAAATGTTACACAGAAATTTTAGTACCCATATGCCACCTTCCCACACCTCCCACAACCTCCCACATATATATCCTTCATCAGTGTGGCACAATGCCTGTGATAGATATACACATTTTGGGGTTTTGCCATCAAGCATGGATCACAGGTCAGACTGTAGACCATCCTCTCTCCCATACAGTTCTGCATCATACATGATGATATAAAATGGCCTATATCCTCCATTGCAACATCACCCATAAGTCCCAAGTCCCAAAAGAAGCCCCATATTACAATTGCCCTTCCCTCTCCCTGCTCCCAAAGTGTCCAGTGGCCCTCCTTGTTGCTCAAATGTGGCCTCGCTCTAAGCCAAACTCAGCATATGAATGCATTACCTTCTTCCCAGCATGGGACATGACTCCAGGGGATGAGCCTCCCTGGCAAGGAGGGATTACTAACAAATGCCAATGGGCAGAAAGACTGGAAAAAGACTCTGAATAAAAGGGGGAAATGGTAAAGACAAATGAGTTCATAGGGCTAAGAGACTTCAAAGAGAGTCGGGAGATCAACCCAGAGGTAACACTTATGCACACCCAAGTAGGACCTCCTAGGCTTCCAATATGTATATCAGCCCAAATTGGGGACCTTCTGAGGGCTTTGGAGATATCCACATCCTATATCAGAGTAGATATCCCCAGGGTTTGGTGCCTTACCAGTGGGCCCTAATTTGGAACCCTTGCTCCTGAAAGTGACAGAGACTGACCGAAATATGTCTTCACTGCTTATTGTCCATTGGTCTCTTCTATTCAAACCTATATTTGATGCCAGAGTTTTAGGTGTACTTCCAGAGGCTAGAGGCTATGCACTGTCCATGTGCCAACTGTGCCCAAAGGTTCTGTGGACCTGCAAATCCTACTCTGCAGCTCAACGGACTCACCCAGGACACCTAGTGGTGAGATGATGATTGAAAATGGCTATCCTGGGGGATGGAGAGAGCCTGCAGCTGCAGGAAGGCCAACTCTTCCATTGTATCCAGGGGCTATAAGCCCCCCCCTCATTTGGTGGTGTAGGGGACATCACCATCCCAGACTCCTCAGGATTGGGGGAAGAACTATGGACTAGAATGGACTTGTTGGTGTCCTGTTATAGACTTGTGATTCATGCAATGGAAGAAATTACAAAATTATGTGGAGCCAGGGGCTACTGGACACTTTTATGATATAATTTGAAAGGTAACACTACCTTTTTTTGTTGTTGCACATGAGTTGACTTTAAACACACATATATTTAAACTGAAGGTTTTATACATCTTCCATCACTTCCATTTACTATGTAAAGTTAAAAAGATATTTTGGAAAATTTCCAGATCATGTGTGGTCAAGTAGAAGCAGGCTCAACAAAAATTCAGACTAATTAAAGGGTGGTACTTTATTTTAACCAATAAATACCCAAATAGGAAAAAAAAAAAGAAACAATATACTTAAGTGTTCTGCATCCCTATTATTAAAATTGCCTGGACTTTCTCTGCTCTGAATGACTCTAATGAGAGCATTTTTCCCCTCTTTGTTTCTAAGATTATAAATGAGTGGATTCAGCATGGGAATCACCATAGTATAAAACACAGAGCCCACTTGATCCCTTCCCAAAGAGTAGGAATTATTTGGCTTTAAATAAGTAAAAATCATTGTGCTGTAAAAGATGGTTAATCCTAGAAGGTGGGAGGCACAAGTAGAGAAAGCTTTGCCCTTTCCTAATGTGAAATTAATTTTCAAGATATTAGACAGAATGGATATATAGGAAACAATGATTATGATGAGACTCCACAATGTTTAAACCTGCGAAACTCATTGCCAGCATTTCAGTATCATGAGTGTCAGTGCAGGACAGGGCTAAAATTGGGATTGTGTCACAGAAGAAATAATAGATTACATTTGATTTAGAGAAATGCAAACTGCTGATACAAAGGACAGTAGCTAATGATTGAGGAAAGCCAGTCATATAAGACACAGTGATAATGGCTTAGCAGAGTCTCCTGGACATAAGGACATGGTAGTGAAGAGGATTGCAGATAGCTACTTAGCAGTCATAAGACATGGAAGAGAGAATGAAAAGGTCCGTGGCAACCAAGAAGATAAAACAAGAACAGAACAAAGAAACAAACAAAAAGCCATCTGAGTGGAGCAGCCCATGAATGAAATATATTTGTTAGATGAGCCAGTAAATTCTCTAATGTGTTAGGTATGATTACTGTTGAGTACCTGAGGTCAATGAATGACAGGTTACTGAGGAAAAAGTACATGGGAATGTGAAGCTGGAGATCCAGGCAAATTATCAATATTATAACCTGCATTCCTCAGGATAGTAATCAGGCATATCAAGAGAAATAATATAAAGAGGAATTGCAAGATTTCTTCAGAGTCTGTCAGTCCCAGGAGGATGAAATCAGTCCCATTTGTGTTACTCCTACCTCCCATAGCAATCAGCTACTGTAAACTATTGAGAAATCAAATGTGAAACTTAGCATGAATGACTTCAAAAGAGTGTTTTATTTAAAATAGGAGTAACCTGGCATTTAAAATAAAATTGACTTAGTCATTTTAAAAATTCACAACAAGGCATAATTTTCAAAATATTAGTAAAAATTCTTAGTTTGATTATCAAGTATAAAATTGATATAAATCAACTTTGGATATTTCATAATGGAATTTCATATATATAGCAAAATAAAAATGATTTGACACTCTTATTATACTTTGCCACATTAATACATTTATTAATATTAAAACATTATATAGTAGTTTTTGCTGTTATGCACATTTTTAGGTGAGAAAAAGGACATGAAAATTTTAAGTAACTTATCTAGAATCACAACCATTAAGTAATTTTGGTACTCTGATTCTACCAAAATTGGTTGAATCCAGAGATGATACTCATAATACCATATTCCTAATTATATGTAACTTCAGAAAAACAAAACAATCTATATAATAAACAATGATAGAGAGTTTAATTCACCATTTACTGTTCTTTTACATCCAATATTATTTAGTGCAAATGACAGAATAGAACTTAAACTTTTGGTGCACTAAAATTATAGAGAGTACATTACTATTGCTTTTCAGAAGTTAGATTTTTTAAGAGTATATAATCAAAATTCTCACAAAAATTTTATTTGCAATATGTATTCATTGCTTGATGACTTTGTGTCCATCAATTCTATTTTCCATGTCTACAAATCCTGGCAATACTTATGTTATGCCTTCATGATATGTAATTATCTTAGTCTAATCCTCCAAAAAGATTCCAATTTTTGAAATAAACTAAAAGGCCCTAAATTTGAGATACATATTTTCCTTGAGTCAAAGTTGGTGAAAAATTTCTTTCAGCATTATGTCTATAAATTTGTCAGCCTAAATTTCTCTCACAAATAAAATATGTAAACCATTTAAGTAGCCTGAAATTTCTGTGATATGTTTTTTTCCTTTGAGATGACTGTTTAATTTTTATGCAAACTTATATAGATATTGAGAAAGAGAGAAGTAAAATAAATCATATTGTATATTAGCAATGTGGAATGGGTATATAATGTGTGAAGTTTTATGGAATTATTTTATTGACTACTAGTAAATTAGAGAAGTTCAAGATTTCAGATTACTCAACTCCAAAAATATGTCAATGTAGAAATGGTAGGCAGAAAACTTGCCCATCCTCCCTTATATTTCCAAGTCCTAATTCCCATAACCTGTGGCTCTATTATGGCAAAATAGACTTTGCTGATGAAATTAATTAAAAATATTGAGATGGGGTGATTACCATGGATTTTCTGTATATGCTCAATGTAATCACAAAAGATTTTACAGAATAAAGAAAGAAGCAGGATGTCAGAGGCAGGAAATGAGATTGATAAAGAAGCAGATAGGAGTTACATGTTTACAGGCCTAAAGGAGTCCACAAACAAAGGAAAAAGAATGCCTGTAGAAGCAGGAAAAGTCAAGAAGTGGGGCAGAAGTAGTTCAAATGGTTGAGTACCTTCTTCCCAAATGGATGGTCTTGGGTTCGTTTCCTGGTGCCTCCTAAAAGCTGAAAACCAAAAAACAAGCAAACAAACAAAAAATCAACTCAGGGGAGCCGATGTGGTTAAGTGGTTGAGTGCTGCTGGCTTCTGACCTACGAGGTACTGGGTTCAATCTCCAGGCCCAGAAAGAAGAAAGAAAGAAAGAAAGAAAGAAAGAAGAAAGAAAGAAAGAAAGAAAGAAAGAAAGAAAGAAAGAAAGAAAGAAAGAAAGAAAGAAAGAAAGAAAGAAAGAAAGAAAGAAAGAAAGAAAGAAAAGAAAGAAAGAGAAAAAGTCAATGAAAAGTCAATGAAACACTTTCTCTTTTAGAGCCTCCAAAAGGAATGCAGTCTGCTGACACTGAAATCTTGATTGTTAGTGCAGAAAATTCATTCTAGATATAAATCTTTTAGATTGGTGAGATGATACATTTGCATTGGTTTAATCCACTAAATTTGTCATAATTTGTTTCAGCATTGCTAAGAAACTAATAAATGAGTTAGAATAATTCATCTTAGGAAATTCATACATATAAACAAAACTAAAAGAAAGAACGTGCTACAGTTTTCTTTCTTCAATTTAATTCACTTAACAAAACATATTGGATTGGTAGTATTTCAAAGTGAGTTTATACCTGTTGATCTAATTCTGTTCATCTAACCAGAGGTGGAGGTAGTAATTTTTACTGGGAAATATTATTTTCTATTTTCAAATATATTGGCTGGTGAAAGTAAACATACTTATAATAAATTAAAATTAAACAATCAAGCACATTATAGCATAAAAGTCTTAAAAGCTAATGTAATCAAATTAATGCTAATTTTGTATCTTCAGACCAGAAATATCCATGTTATATATATTTTTTTCTGCTTTCAGCTCTTATGCATAGTCATTACCAATACTAGAAATTCACTCACTCCCCTGAGACTCACAGTTTCTAGGTTTTGGCTCATTTCTGACTTGCCTGCAAATGTCATTACTGTGGTTTACTATTAGATTCTGTCTTCACTCCTCTCCCTCAATGCATCCAAAGTTGGAAACATTTTACAAATTCATGGATTTTTCACATGACTATTGGGTCCTTGATAAATCATTTTTTTTTTACTAACAACATTTTCACCCCTGATTCCACCAATTAAAAATGCAAAGGAAGTTATTTCATTTTATGGTTATATAACAAATGAAAATCTGTACAAGTTTCTAACATAAGAAGATCATATGGGAAAAATTTAATTGTATGCTTTATTTAGATGAACATTTTGCTTTGTGTATATGACTGAATGACAGGGTTGAAAGGTAGAATCTATTTGTTTAATTTTCAGAACATTGTGTCATATATCCTTTTTCCATGTTTTTTGAAGCATTCCTGTGTTAGTTTTATTTTCCCTTAACTTTTTAATTTTCTGTGATAGAAATTGACTTTAATTTGCAAGACAAAAATGGTCCTGTAGAAGATTGTGAAATTCATAGAAAAATATGGTATAAAAAAAGGAAAAATGGTAATAAGATCTTTAATCATTGAACAAAAGATGTAGTTGGCAAAGAAGATGATCTGATTCTCAAGTGCCTCCCAAGAAATGATTCTTAGATACCTCTACCACCATCTGGGTAACTTTTCACTTTTTAGAAATTACACACTGTAGTAACTTGGAAATATTTATTTATTTTCAAATTACTTCTTATTAAATATGTTTGTTTAATTGTACAATTAATACATTTTTATATCTGGAATAATTGGCTGGGTATTTTGGGTTGAACTAAAATTCATAAAGATTAATCCCATTAAAATTTAAGTAAAGAAGAATTAGTTGTTTATTACCCTTTCATTTTAAAGCATGATTTTCAGCAGAAATTTCAAACCCGTAAATAAATACTGTTGTTGCTATAAAATTAATCATTTTGAAAGAGTGGTATGGGTTATTCATGAAACATTTCAGTGCATCTTTCAGATCCTTGTTCCCTAAGCAGTAAATTAGAGGACTCAGCATTAGTATTACTAGAGTGACACAGGTTTTTCCTCCAGTGATTTAATCAGATTTTATTTTATTTTATTTTATTTTATTTTATTTTATTTTATTTTATTTTATTTTATCTATGACAAAGAAATGGTGACACTTGCATATTGCTCTATGAAATATCCACTCCTTTAGGGCAGGACACAACTCTTACTTCTTTGTCTTGATATTTCTGGTATCTAATATGCACTTGGTACATTGCTGGCTCCTAAATAATACAATGTATAATTATGAAGTAAAAGATAAATTGTGAAAAACAAAAAGACATTTTCAAGGCCGTTACCAAATTTCAAATATGCATTGCATTGAATTTAAATCCTTGAGGCTCTTTTACTGTGGTCCAAATATTCACATGAAAATCACATTGTTGCAGCTTCTGTGATTTACCCTGTATCTTATATTTTATGTTGCCAAAGACATGGTCAGCACCATATACATTACAAGCACAACTGACAATGCATTCATTACCTTCTCAGCTCTGACAGTTCCTTTCTCTGTTTAATGTTCCTTAAACATTGTAAAGATTTTTTTAAAAAAAACTGCTGCTTTTATGTTTCACAGTTTTGATGATTTTTACTACAGCACAAGCACTCATTTGAAGTTTATAATTAATTTTCCAAGAAATATTTTACATTTCTAAGATGTGAATATGCTATTTAAGATAGTTACGTTTGACAAGCAACCAAAACTCTGATTTAGACTCTTAGTTATTGGATCTACTAAACACGGGATCACAAAATATCATTTGTTAAAATATTTGTAAGAAACCTTGTCACAAGGACATACACAATAGTATAATAAACAAACTACATACCCCTATCACACACCTTTAATAAAGTTTTGTCATATATACTTTCTTTTTAAAAATGCATATATTGCCTTTGCCATAAAAACTCATTTGTACTTACCATTTCCCCCTTTTGGTCAAGTTCTTTTTCCAGATGCATTGCTAGTTCGTGTCTGGTAATAATCCCTCAGCCAGGGAGTCTCATTTCTGGGAGTCATATCTCACATTGGGGGGAAGGCAGTGCATTTACATGCTGAGTTTTGCTTAGAAAGTCCACATTTGAGCAACAAGGAGACTTTCAAGAGTTAACTCATAGGCAGTATATAATACTTGGTTAAGTTTCAATTTCACAAGTAAAGTTGCAAAAGTACAATAATCAATGTCAAGGACATGATGATGGACAATGCCCATCTCAAGGAACAGAGAGTGTCTGCAACTGCAAGCAACATATCTCCATCCATCTGCTTCATGGGATCTAAGCCCCCTCTCATTTAGAAACATAGGGGGCATCATCATCCAAGAATCCTCAAGATTGGGGAATGAACAATGGGCTAAAGAAGACTGTTATTCTACTATAGACTTATTATTATTGTAGCAATGGAAGAACCCTTATCATTGATGTAAAGACAGTAGCCACCAGAGTTTCTGAGGGATAGGAGGGGAAAGAATAAGTGTAATATGGTCACATTTTTGCAACATTGTATTTATCCTGCATGACATTGCTGTGATGGATACAGGCCATTGTATATTTTGTCATAACATACAAAATTCTGTGCAAGGAAGTGTAAACTCTAATGTAAACTGTGGTCCATGGTTTAGTAGAAATGCTTCAATAAGGGTTCATCAATTGAAAAAAATGTACAACACTAATAAAGGAAGTTGTTAATGTGGGAAAGCATGTTGGGAAGAGGGAGTGGGACATATGGAAATCCCTTACATTTCTTATCTAATATTTATATAATATAAAGCTTCATTTAAAAATTAATTATAAAAAAAGAAATATATTGTTACAAATGATTTCTGTTTTGATTTCCCCAGACCCCTCAATCCTCATATATAGGCAAACACAATTGATTCTTATGAACCAAGGTTCACATCTTATAAGAAAGTTTTTGGGGCTGGCTGTAGCCCAGTAGATAGGGTGCTGGTTTACCAGATGGGAGGCCCCGGGTTTGGTTCCTGGGGTCTCTTTGAGTGGGCAGACTGCCTTGAGAAGGCAAACCACTGTGGGTGGGGCAAAAACACTGTGGGCAGGGCAAAAGCCACCATGGGCAGGGCAAGCTGCCCACAAGCAGTCAAGGCCACCATGCGGTACACTGACTCGGCAGGTTGCCACAATGGGGGGAGACAAGCAGACACAGAAGAATGCAAAAATGAACACAGCAAAGAACAAGCAGAAAGGGGGGGATATGTAACAACAACAAAAAAAGAAACTCCTTGAGAAGCCATAGCTGTGGGCTAGGAGAGAGAAGGTAAGGTGGAAGGAGAGGAGGCCATGGGCATTTGAGCCACTTCTTCAGTAACTTATTTATGCCTTCAGGCCTGGCTAAAGCCTGGTCTTATATAAGCCACTTCCATTTGATGGTGGAGGGATACAGTGCATATGCAACTGATGGTTTTGATTCAGACATTCCATGATAGGCAGCTCAGTTCTCATGATAATTGGGTAGCTCAAAGTTAAGCATTCAGTCTCTACTAAGGCCCAGTAGCAGACTAAAGGCTTTTTTTCAAAAGGAGGGTAATTATCTGCAAAGGATTGCAAGCTGTGTTCCAAAATCCCACATGTCTGCACTGTGATTATATTTAAAGTCCTGACAAAGTCACCAAATAGCATTTCTACTTGGTACTGACAATTCTAACACCATTGGATAAGATGGGTCTTTATGGACCAAGTGAAAAAGCAGTCTACATGGCAGTCTGACTTATCCCAGATCATCCTCTTTTTCCAATTCCTACTCAAAACTAGCAGCTTTTGGGTTACTCAACAAATGGGTCAGAGGAACTCACCCAAATGAAAAATATGCTGGCCCCAAAATCCTTAGATATCAACTAGGCATTCTGCCTCATTTTTGGCTGTAGGATGGGGCAGGTGCAATAGATTAGCATTCACAAGAAAGGGGATATCTACCCATCCACTAAATTAGAATTTTATTGGTGTGGGACCCAAGCATCCATTTGCTTTCCAAAATTATTCTAAGAGCCTTATGTAGATAACCAAGAACTAGTCTAAACGATTAATATATGTGATGCCCAAGACATGGAAGAAACATATAAAACTCAAATGATGAGACTTTTAACTCTACCAGACCTCTAATAGTTTAATGTTTTATCCCAGAGAATGTTACATTATCTGTCTACTGTTCTTATTAATACTTCTTAATACATTGTCCTCTCTGAGTTTCTCAATGAGCTGAAATTATGTTTCAAACCACTTTGAAGTATAACACATTAAAATTTCAATATGAATCATGGTAATTTATATTAAATATTTATAAATTGCCATAGGGTATGCTTTCATATTGGTTTATTACATATATATTTATCAAACTTTTGAGTAATGAAGTTAAATTTCCAGCAAGAGAAAACTGAATTTCAGGTAATTCAAGCTATTGACCAATTGCTACATAGGTAATACATATCAGATCTAGGATTATGTACCAGTACATAATTATTAGATTACTTTTCAAGTCCATTACCATATGGATTTTCCACTGAGGGTTCATTTTTTAGTAAAAACTTACAAGTAGTCATTTTCATCATGTAGTTCATTGTTCCAGAAACATTCCTTTGGATAATACCTGGGGGGGAGGCAGGGATTTCAATCTGTTTTCTGTTTCAGTAGATAGTTATTGTGTTTTCTCCTTGGGATTCCCCTGTGGGCTTAAAATTATTTAGGTAGCATAAGTATCAAAAATCATAATATTTAGAGTGTATGGTAATTGAGTGACCAGTTCATTTCCAGAAGTAAAAAGAAAAGTTTTTCTTTTTCTACACAATATTTTATTGTTTGTGAAAAATTCCTCATGAACCTCTGTTAATTTAGGATTTCAGTTTATATGAGAATTGAGCAAATGGTTTAATTTGAGTCATTATATTGATCAATTTAAAAAAAAATCATGATGTCTATTTTTCTACCCACTATCACTCTTAAAGTAAAATCAGCCACATGTGCACACAACCAGTTTAATATTCCTGAAATATTAGTTAGCAGGAATACCATCAGTCTGGATGAATAATTAAACTCCATATATTCTATACCATGTATATATTTCCTTAGAATGATATAAAGAATTTTTGTGATGGGACAGGATTTGCTATAAACATATCTTCATTTGTAAAGCAGATTATTACTCTACAGAGATCAGAGAGCAAGAATTTCCAGAAAATTATATTGCTAAGAGTTTCAGGACAATTTAAGTGAAACATACTTTTATTTCATTGGCATGTCCATAAGCAGAATGTGGTAAAAAAGATTAATCATTTTGGTCACTTAAATTATAGAATTGTGGGATTCCCTGGATTTATTCTCAAAAGAAAGATATTTAAAATATATTCACTGTTTACACAACAAACATAAGGAACACTAAATTTTAATTTAAGGCACTACATTACTCAATGATTTGATAAAAAATAATTGATCTTATAAATTCCCATTGAGTTATTTTAGATAAATGAAATATGGAATTGATATTTCAATTTTATGCCTCCTTCACATTATATTAAATATTTAAATTAATACAAATATCCAATGCATCTCAGAATTAAACATTCTGCAATGACTTCATGTTCATGAAATTGAATAAGACATGCCTAAGAATTTAGCTTATCTGTAGTTGGGTTTTTTTTTTAAGATGAAATTACTTTTGCAAGCTCACTCTGTCATTAGGGCTAAACTGGACATTTTATTCGAGGATCATAGAGGCTATTAATCCTCACAATTGTCTTTACTGACATAGTGAAGTGAAGGCTGAAGTTATAATTTTGCTGAAATTTCTCTAGTTTGTTATTCAAAATGTGTTATGTAATGGGCTCCTTTAGTAGATACATTTTAAAAATTTGCTTGTGGAGCAGATATGGCTCAAGTGGTTGAGCACCCACCTCCCACTTGGAAGGTCCCAGTTTCAGTTCCCAGTGCCTCCTGAAAAAAAAAACAAAAACAAACAAGTAAAACAAATGCAAAAAACAATTGAGGGAGGTTGATGTAAATTAAATGAATAAATTAAATGAATAAATACATGTGTCATTCATTTCTTGGCTAAACAAATCTTTAAGGAATCTGCAAGTTTAAATATTTGTTTTTGAATACAATTTGATCAATTTTCCATATCCTGTTCTTATATTAAATTACTTTAAAATTTTCAAGTAATATTAATTTTGAGATTTTTAAATCCAAAAATGTTTTAGTGAGAAACACAAATCTAAGTACTAGGCCTATATTTGCTACAATATGCCTAAAATGCCTTTCCTTAATGGTTGTAATTATGAAATGGGAGTAAATACATTCACATCACAAGATTTTATTAAATTTAAAGAAGTAGGTTATAATGTTATGTAGTTTTAAAATGTTTCCACAGCACTACAAATTGGTATAAACTCACATTTCAACTTGTCTTATAGGAATTCCCTTCATATTTGAAAAAATATTGTGCTCTTTTCTGGCAATGATGTTGTTCCATTACTCTTTCAGGAATAGTGCTGAACAGGGCAACGAAAATATCCTAGAGGTAGATGCAACCCTGTTCGCAAACAAAAGCAGTGGATTGTCTTTTTTATTATTATTTTCAAACACTAAACTTAATTAGAAATTATTATAAAAGTCCTTTTGTGTTTGCTTTCATGAAACAATGTAAATTGTCTCAATTTATACAGAACTTTGAATGTAGCTTCATTATATATTTTTACTCTAGAATTCTCTATCAAATCAGCATATTTTTCTAACCCCACAATTATGAAGCTGCTTGTTCTATGTTTTAGAATAATATCGTACCTAGATCTATGATAGCCTTTCTAGGAAAATAAAGATAGGATATTTTCTTCTCAGTCCAGTAATTTTAAGATGATTTGAACAGTATTTTCTTAACATATGAACATCTCAATATGATGAAACCTTATTGTATTTCATTGTATTGACATAAATCATTTGTAGGTCAATGAATGCAGCCTGTCCCAATATATGACAAATGCTTTACCTCTTTAAACCCTGGAGAAGACAATGACTTAAGAATGGTTCAAATTTCTCAGTCAATGACACAAGGAAGGAAATGCAAAAGATACCATTCTGATATTAAGCCCCTAAATGTGGATCCTGGATTTAGTTTCAATCACTAAGGGTTGCAGTTAAGATATAGGTGTCTCTTTAACATGTTCTTTTTTGCCAAGCATTTTTTTTATTATTAATAAATCATTCATTTTGGCCCTTGCAGCTTGCTGCACCATTATTACAGTTGTTCATGTTTTAACTTAATTACAATATATGGTGTTTCTCTTTTCACATGCTCATTATCCTTGTGAAGTCCTTGGATGGATTTTATTTACTTATTTATTTTTAATTAATTTTTAATTTATTTTTATATATCTATATACATTTTTAGGATACATTGATTACACAAACGTTACAAAGAGATTCCAGGAGTACCCATATGCCACCCCCACACCCCTCCCACAACCCCCTACATGCACATCCCTAAGTGTGGCATAACGCCTCTGTTAGTTACACACATTTTGGGGCTTTGCCATCAGACATAGATCACAATTCAGGCCATAGACAACCCTCTCTTCTTTACAGTTCCTGAATGATACATGATCATATAAACTGGCCTACATCCTCCATTGCAGCATCATCCACAACATTTCCCAGGTCTCACCCCCCCAAAAAAAAAACAAAAAAACAAACAAACAAACAAACAAACAAAACAAACAAAAAAAAACCCTGCATTACAATTGCTCTTCCCTCACCTTGCTCCCAAAGTGTCCAATGACCCTGGCTCCACATAATTTTGCAATTTCTTGCATTGCATACATCATAAGTCTATATCAGGCTCCAACAAGTCCATTCTAGTCCATAGTTGTTCCACCAATCTTGAGAAGTCTGGAATGGTAAT